>JAODKM010000043.1:13325384-13344363 GCA_026780845.1 Petrocephalus sullivani
GGATGGATGGATGGTTGGATGGATGGAAGCAGAAGCTACCTTTGATTGTGAAACTTAAGATCATAACAAAACAAAATGCTTAAGCATTCCTACTGACATCCCAACTGAGGTGGGCTTAGCTCAGTGCTGAACTGACATTGTCCCAGATTGGTCAAGGAGGATGGATGGATGGATGGATGGATGGATAGATGGATGGGTGTATGTTCATATCCCTTTATTTGAAAGGGAAAAAAGGGGAGTCTGTATTCATGACCTTAAGCATCTGGAGGCTGGCCCCACAGAACTGTCCTCCCTTAAAGTCAACTTCTACTTCGGCACAGCCAGTGTCCCAGTGACGTGGCGCACAGCATTTCCTTTGTAATTCTGTAATTCCTTTGCGGCGTATTTTCAGCGACCTGTACCCCGTGGGAGGCTCGGTCTCGCGGCACTGCTCTCCTTGTCCGATAGCCTTGCTCACAGAGCCAACGGGCTCCCCGTGTTATCGGCTGCTTGTTGGGAGGCTGAGATGAAACCAAATTCCACAGTCTCACAGCCACTTTTCTCACGTGTCACCTGAGCCAAATGGCTAATTAGCATCCGCTGCTCTCTCGCTCGCTCGGTCCCTTTAAGCCAATTAATATTTATCCACCCGCTCAACAGGATTACACCATATTCTACGCCGTGATGGGCTGTGTGAGTGCCCCCACCCCACTTAAAACCACATCAGCTGTGCTCACCTCCCACTCACAACAATCTGCAGAGTGCCCCAGCCCTCCCCCAGAGATGATTATTCATTAGGAGGCTGTCAGACCGGAATGAACCTGTCAGAGAGACGTTAAACCGCGAAGTAGGCGTGTGTAGTGATGCTGAACTCAGGCGCGGTTGGGGAAAGTGGCCTTTTTAGACGGAGGAAAACAGGAATGTATCTTTAAAGTGTGAAACTGGGGGGAACCAACAAGCGACCTGGCATTTTCACACCTCAGTCTTTGTTTCCTTGTGGGCTTGCTAAGAAACCATCATTGTGTTGCTTTTATATCTGGTGTGAGTTTCACCTGTTTATAGAATTGGATATTTAACTTACAGTAGCTATAATCTGAAGTTACAGCCCCGAAGCTGCAACGTTGACCCGCTGAACCTCCATGCTTCGGTATAACATCCAACCATCTTTCTTTACTGACTAGCCAGTCCTGGGGCATGGTAAGCCTGGAGGGTGTCCCAGGAGGTAGAGACCACAGAGGACATGTGCGCGCGCACACACACACACACACACACACACACACCATGTATTCCTATCTTTATGGGGACACTCCATTCACTCCTATGGGCATAACCCTGATCCCAACTATGACACCCTTAACCTCTACCCAGCCCTAACCTTAACCATAAGTAACCAAACAAAATATGAGACTTTTGGCATTTTTAGTTTTTTGATTGCAGACACAGATCCTTGTGGGGATTGAAAAAATGTTCTCACAAGGTAGAAAATAACTGTTTTTTTATCACACATTGGGTCCCCACAACGTAATATAAACATGACCACATATACACATACACACACACACACACACACACATTTGTAATTATATCTTTGTCTGGACTCTCCATTCATTTCTATGAGGAAAACTCTATAACCACAAGTAATCAAAAAGATTTGGCATTTTTAGTTTTTTGATTGCATTCACAGATCTTTGTGGGGACCAGAAAAATTATCCCCACAACGTCAAAATAACAGGTTTTTATCACACTGTGGGAGACACTTGGTCCCCACGATGAAATATAAACATAATTCACTCATACACACAACAGGCAAATTAGTGTCCTCAATACACCAATGAGGACTGTGGGAGAAGTCATGAATGCCTCTATAAACCCAGGCAAACATAGGGAGCATGCGCTCTCTACACAGAGCATGGCACTTGAAATAAACACGCAAGCTTGAGGGGTGAGGCCATAGCGCTGCCCAGTGCGCCACCTGCTGTATGATAATGGAATCATTCTAAAATAACAATGACAGCGGCCACATTCTTGTGGGGAGTCTTTCAATGAAATTCCCCATCCTCCAATTATGTCAGCAGTTATTACAGATTCACTCTGCCCAGTTTAAGCTTTAGCCACTCCTTCTCCTGGTCAGTGGGCCGTAGGATAATACACTAATATAATAAGTCTCCCTGTGAATCCGTGGGACGCCTTTTAGGAAAAGGTGGACAAGAAACGTCTCTGACTGTCCCAGCAGAGAGCGGCATGGCAGAGGGAGGGGTCTTGTGTTCTCTGTTCCTGACTTTGTGGAAGGTCGGGGTAGTGACTTTGAAAGGGTTGGATCTGCTTGTACCGATTAGCTAGGGGGAAAAAAATCTCAGGCATGTCAGTCATTATCAGGAAATGCGCTTTCCATTGCGGATTTTGCAGTCGATGCATTAAGTGGTATGGGGGGGAGATAACGGGCTCTCTGATGCCTCGCCTGCTTCTTTCTTTTTCCCTGATCTATGCGGTAAGTATTAAGGCCCAGTGCTGCCCCTTTACCCCGGGAAAAATGAGAGCGACACTATCTTCGGGACGAGTTTATACCGAGCCCAAGTCAATTTCAGATGCTGTAGATTCGGAGAAGGTCTGAATGTGACCGATGTGGATGTGGCAGGTTTGTTTTTCTTTCATTGTTTTGTCGCTATTTATAAAGAATGAAATGAGAAATGAAAAAGGGAATGAGTAATATTCCAAAGCAGGAAGTCTACTGTGCTATGTGCATATGATGTCACAAGGCAGGGGACCCATAAGGTGACGAAACATTTTTTAATTAACCGCATTGTTGCCCTTGTTTAGGAGAACAGCAGTACACCACCACAGGGGACTGAGGCCTGCAGATTTCTGGTCACATTTCCAGTTGCTGCATTAGTTGTCTCCCTGACAACCTGCAAAAGGGACTTACTTAAGTGGCTCCTCATAACCCCTGACTTTCCGCATAAATTATGCTTTTTTTTCTTCCCGATGAATTTTCGATCATGTGGTAATAGGTTGCCATAGCAAAGCAACGGACGGGCTGAGGAAAATGGCTGCCACCCTCCTGGTACTTGTTCAGGTTGCCTTTGGACGAAATTGCCCAGCCAATTTACCCGTGAGTGCTCAGGTGCCTGGAAAGACAATGCAAAGTGCAGTGCATCCAGAAACGGCAACAGCTTCTTAATATATATCTTAATGAAAACCTATGCTGCTGGTTTTATCCATACTGTTTCATGCTGTTTGATTTCATTTTTGTTAATGAACTCTTTCAAACCTCACCTTTTCATCTTTGAAAGATGTAATCTAAGGCATGACCATTTTGTGCTGCCCACATGGCTAACATCTATAAACTTTTGCTCCTTTTGTTCTGGAGCTCTTTGTCCGTGGGAGTTTTACTTACACAAAAATGCTCTGAAGGCAGAACAAAAAATGATTGGCTTAGAGAGATAACCAATCATATCTTGTGTCAGATGTCAGACCAATCAGTGGGATGTCTTGGTCGTGCCTCCTCTAGTTGCTTAAACCTACTTCCTCTACAATCTCATTGGATACATATTTTCACCAATCATTTTTTGCCCTGCCCTGAGAATATTTTTGTGTAAGGAGAACTCCCATGAGCGTACTCTTCTCATAACCTGTAACGGCTTCATTTACGATGCCGATTGAAAGTCAAACTTAAATAGTCCCTCCAATGCACTCAATGCAAAGTAACAAGTCAGTGAGCAGCAGTGTGTAGCAGTTGTACAGTAAATGGTCTCCATCCATCCATCCATCCCTCCATCCATCCATCCATCCATTTTCTACCACTTATCTGGCTTCAGCAGAGATGCCCTGACCTCCCATTCACCTGCCACCTCCTCCAGGTCAACCGGGGGAATACCAAGGTGTTCCCAGGCCAGCCGGGAGATATAATCTCTTCAGTGTGTCCTGGGACTGCCCACGGGGCCTCCTCCCAGTCGGACATGCCCGGAACACATCCCCAGGGAGGCATCCAGGAGGCTTCCTAGACAGATGCCTGAACCACCTCAACTGGCTCCTTTTGATGTGGAGGAGTAGTGGCTGTACTTGGAACCCCTCCCGGACGTCTGAGCTCCGTACCCTCCCATATCTCTAAGGCTGAGCCCAGCCACCCTGTGGAGGAAACTCATTTCAGCTGCTTGTAGTTGCAATCTCATTCTTTCAGTCACTACCCAGAGCGCATGACCACAGGTAAGCGTAAGAATGTAGATTGACCGGTAAATTGAGAGTTTCACCTTCTGGCTCAGCTCCCTCTTTACCAAAACAGACCAGTACAGCGTCCGCATTACTACCGACCCTGAACCAGTTCATCTGTCGATCTCCCCCTCCCCTTTTCCCTCACTCTTGAACAAGACCCTGAGATACTTAAATTCCTCTGTTTGAGGCAGCAACTCATCGCCCACCAGGAGATGGCGATCCACCCTTTTCCGATCGAGAACCATGGCCTCAGATATAGAGGCACTGATCCTCATCAGTTCTCATCAGATCCTCACCACTTCCCACTCAGCTGCAAACTGCCCCAGCACACGACGCAGGTCATAGCCCGAAGATGCCAACGAGACCACATCATCTGCATAAAGCAAAGATGCCATCCTGAGACCCCCAAACCGGACCCCCTCTGCTCCTAAAAATTCTGTTCATGGAAACTGTGAACAGAATCTGTGACAAAGGGCAGCCCTGGCGGAGTCCAACACCCACCGGAAACAAGTCTGACTTACTGCTGGCAATGCTAACCAAGCTCTCACTCTGTTTGTACAGGGATCTGACGGCCCGTACCCCAAACTCCTAGAGCACCCCCCACAGGATCCCCCAAGGGACACGGTCATATGCCTTTTCCGAGTGCACAAAGCACACGTAGACTGCTTGGGCAAACTTCCATGAGCCCTCCAGTATCCTTGTGAGGGTAAAGAGATGGTTCAGTGTTCTATGAGCAGGACGGAATCCTCATTGTTCCTCTTGGATCCGAGGTTTGACTAACGGACGTACCCTCCTCTCCAGTACCCCAGCATAGACCTTCTAAGGGAGGCTGATGAGTGTGATCCCCCTGAAGTTTGGAAACCTTTCTTAAATATTGGGACCACCAGTCCAGAGGCACTGTCCCCAACATCCACGCAATGTTGAAGAGGTGTGTCAGCCAAGACAGCCCCACAACATCAAGAGCTTTCAATAACTCAAGAGTGAATCTCATCCGCCTATGGAGCCCTACCACCGAGAAGTTGTTTGACTACAGTTGTTTGAAGGCGTATCAGTGGGATTTAGGAGATCCTCAAAACATTCCTTCCACCGCCCGACTATATTTTCAGTTGAGATCAACAGCTCCCCCCCCACACTGTAGATTGCATGGGTGAAGCCCTGCTTCTCCCTCCTGAGCCTCCTGATGGTTTGCCAGAATCTTCTCCATAGAAAGTCCTTCTCCATAGCCTCACCAAACTCCTCCCACACCCGAGTCTTTGCTTCAGCTACTGCCAGAGCCGCTTCTCGTTTGCCCTGCCAGATTTGTGTGTAGAAGATCTCCGCCAGATGCTCCCAGTGTACCCTCACTATCTTCCCCTGCCATCGGATCCATCTCACCACCAGGTGGTGGTCAGTGGACAGCTCGGCTCCTCTCTGCACCAGAGTGTCCAAAGCATATGGAGACAGCTCCGGCTCCTCTCTGCACCCGAGTGTCCAAAGCATATGGAGACAGCTCCGGCTCCTTTCCCTCCACAGAGGTTACATTCCATATGCCTAGGTCCAGATTTGTTAACCCGGCAATCAGGTCTTCGGTGCCCCTACCTGGAATGCCACCCAATCTACATTGCACCCGACCCCGGAGGCTCCCCTGCAGGTGGTGGGCCCACAGGAGGGCTGACCCATGTTGATTATTCAGGCTATGCCCAGCCGGGCCCCATGAGTAGAGGCATCCACGGGAGTTAATTGTGGCATAACCATTTCATTCATAAAATGAGACGATGTGCAAGTGGGCAGGGCAGTTAAACTTCTCACATTCCCTGCTGTGAATTTGCATCAGATCTGACATGCAAATTTAAAATATTCTTGCCTGCAGCTCAATGTATGACTCTTGGTTTTATTTTAGCCAAAAATCCAGCAACTGCTTTCTTTGAAAATGAAACCAATTTCAAGAGGTCGGTTACAAAGGTCTAACATTTATGGATCAATTTCAGCCAAGCAACGTATAATATTTCCCTTGTTCAGGAAAAGTTTGGTGGCACAGTGGGGTCTGTGCTGTATATGCTCATTAAAAATGCACAACAATTGATTTATGTAATCTATATGCTTTTATTATAACTGTTTTGTTGAGCTTAGTGATTCATAGTCATTTTTTTTTACTTAGAAATAACTTGCTCAAGGTCATGGTGGTTATCATTAGTACATTAGGAGACTGAGAAATTGCAATAAACACTTCCATGGTGCTTTAAGGTTTTTCAGATTCATGGTCGTCCATTTTTGCATAGATTTTATATATTTATTGATGCTTTAAGAAGTCATGTTCTCTTTTAGACTTCTTGCTGACTAAATTTTGTAGAAATTTTGTAGATGTCTAGTCATGCCAGCTGCCACCACCTGAATATGCTCTGGCACGCTGCTTGTGTTTGGAAAGGAGCAGACTTCTTCTTATTTGTTGAAGTTCCAGTTCATTGACAGTTCTGATGTCACAGTATTGCCCTTGCCACGAGGGTAAGGCTGTCAGTTATAGGGAACTGGTAGTTCTTCACAAAGATAAGGCTTGTAGGACGGATTTGGCAATGCATCTTGCCGTCTGCAGAAATGTTTTTTTCAGAAGAAATATTTGGAGCTCACCTGCATTGAACATCCAGGTCAGTTGTTGTCTTGTACGGGTCGGTTCTTTTGCAAATGCGCAGAACGTTTGGGCATTAAATGCACTGTATTACTGCACACAAACACGTAGTCTGCCATATAACCAACCAAGTTGTGCCCTGTCTTCTACCCATTCCTAGTAACTACTCAGTGTTAATTTTCCCATAATGTATTCTAAGATTAAATGTTGTTGGCTCTGACATGTTTGAAGTGTTAAGCAGAATTCAGGAACATGAGTGAAAGGTTGATCAAATATTACATCACAATATTATTTTTCTTATTAATATTAACATGAATATTAAATGTGTTAATAAAAAAAGAAAAATCCTAGTTAAAGTTTAGGTGAATTGGACATATACAATACTTAAAAACAAGGTATCGAATAAGGTTCAGGGCGTGAGAATGTTAACAGTGATTAACGATATTAATCTCTGTGGTCGGTGTGCAACCCCGGGTGTATTTTTATGATGTTTCTCGTATCAAGGCAGGTAAAGTACAAAACACAGCTCAAACTCTAACTACGTTTCCAAGTGCATCCATCAGTGTTTAGCTGACAGCTACCCAGTAAGGCTTTGTGAACCAGGTCGCCTGTTTGTAAGTACCTTCAGATAGCTGCAAAAACTCGCCTTGAATATTGAAAATGCCACTTGGGGTCAGGCTTGAAATCGTTTCACAGTTATTTCATGTCTCAGGGAGACATCCTTCTATTTACCTGTCCATCAATCACGCCCGTTATTCTGTTCGGGGCTGCGGATCGAGTTAGTGCTGTAGGTCGATAAGTGGGCAGGTAGTAGTGCATAAACCGGAATAAATCGTGTAATCTAAGTTACATGCTAAATGAAAGGTCACTTTCAAAGAAACGAAGAATCTGGCCTATAGTTGCCAACACACAAGTAATAAGATGAAAAACGTCGATCTGAATGAAGAAACGTAGTCTTCCATAAAAGAAAAGGAACAAAAAAAATCAATATTTCCTTTTTGCACAGATATCCAATTAATTTTTGATCCAGTCACTGTCTATCCACGGACGACAGACAGGCTGTCAGGCACGGCCAGCCCCGCTTTAGCGTCGAAATCCCGCACATCTCCCTCCCATTCGCGGAAAGAGAGTCGCTGCGCGTCAAGCCGGTCTCTCTCTCCGCCCGAACGCCGGAGTTTTGTCACATACCGGGGAGGGAAATGTTGGGGACGGACGAGCACGGAGAGATGCGCAAACGAGCCGGCAGAGGTAAGCGCGAAGCGGCTTCCGGATTGTTTTATATCCCTTAATGAATAAAAGGCGCCTTGGTCCATTAGAGGGGGGTGGAAAGAAGCGGTGCGCGTTTTGCCGTTTCTGTCTCCCGCATATGACAGCTGTGCCCAACGCAGAAATAAACAGAAGGGCTCATCGCCGGACCGAAAGCGTCGCCATATAGCTACGGAGAGACGATAAATAAAGATATGTGCAAAAAAATGCTAAAAGCTGTATTTTCTGTAGTAAAAATCAATTTGAAGAAACTTGCCGTTGAAATAAACACGTGCTTAATTGGAGAAGGGGACGTAATTAACGGGATGGCTGCACGTTAAACTGGATCGGATGCATCAGATATGGTTTTACTGTTTGTAAGCGCATATTAAGAACTTTGTCTTGGAAGTGGTTGTGGAAAGCGCCTGAACGCATTTCTAAACTCAGCCGCGTTAAACGGGGGCAGCTGTTAGTATTTTAAGAGGGAGTCTTAGCCTTTCGGGGAACTTGTGCGTCGCCGCTGTGCATGCCAGGGTTTAATTTATTTTTATTTTATTTTGTGCCTGATTAAAGATTCCGCTGAATCGTCATGCTTGGTTATTCTGTTATTCGGCCAAACGGAGAAATTGATGCTTGGAATGAGTTCGAGAAGATATATTGGCCACTACGGAGAATACACGTTTTTAGACATTTCACGAATAATTCCAACTCGGTTTTGGTGAGAGATAATCGGATTTCGCTCGCTCTGAAACATTCAGATTTTTTTTTTAAACCGATGTTGTAGGATTTAGTTGATGGAACCGTGACAGCATCGTTAATTGTATAGGTGTGACTTAATTAATTGTGTGCGAGGCTACAAGAACTGCATTCTCATATAGTTAACAGCGTGTCCTAAAGCCATTTCATTTTAAGAAGGTGTGCTCGAAACGTAATTGCGTTTTGGCATTGATAAGTATGAATTTTTGGGTTCGCTTTTTGTATGTGGGTCTTAAGGTATATTTGATGTAACAGGATGGACGGGAGGGGTGTGATCCCAGTGCTCATATTAAGTCAAACTGCATTCGTTTAAATCTACAAAGTAGTCTGAATACAAACGTAAAACTGGATCACGAAAGAGAGAAATAAGCCGACTGATGTGGAGACGTTGTTTGGTCGCAGAAATATCGTACGTGCGTCTTTCGCGAAACCGAAAGCTGTACCATACATGTACAACTTTTCACGTGCTTCCCATTTCTAAAGGCATAGATGGTAGCGGCGTTTTTCAGTCTGCCGAAGCCTTTGTTAGTACTTTTGAAGCGTGCAGTTAAGGCCACAGTTATTAGCTGTCCTCTGGGATGTCATTACTTTAGTTATCAAAGAATTTGACTCTATTTAATAACACTGACATCAAGGGGGTGAAATCAGTTTCCTAACTAACAGCCGCGGCTCATTTTCTCGGGCAATTGCAGTACGTCGCAGGTAAGCCGGCATGCATTGCAAAGGGCTATAAAGGTAGGATTCACGCTTTCCTGAGTCTTTTAAAAACGTTTGAAGTGCACACATCCATTATAGATCTGAAGGAATGATAGCTTGTAACAATGTTTTTCCCTAACTGCTGGTAAAAATGTAAACAAGTTCTATTTTTTATGGCATATAGGGCATATTGTTCAAATGTCAGGTGCTGCTTGCATATTGAAGGTTTGCCGGCCTTGAGTTTTTGAAACACTTTCGCTGATTGATCTGACCCATCAGTTACAGTGTTTTATTTATGCATTTTATTTGCAGAAGCAGGGCCAGGCCCACCCTTTAGAAGGGATCTTTTAGTTTTTCACGTGCACCATCTTGCTCTCCTCTAAGACACATGGGTAAGTGTGAATCTGGAGGTCAGAGCCATTTATCTGGGGGGGTGTTTAAAGGGGACCCCCATGTCACCCACAGGTTAATGATAGTCACTGGATCCATGAAACGCGTCCTTGTGCAGAACCTCTCGCCGTTCCTGGGCCACAGTCGATGTGTTGTATTCTGGTGGAGGTGGTAAGGGCTGGTGCCACGTTGATCTGCAGAAAATCTGGCACGCAACCCCCGTTGACATATAGAGACTAAAATCTGTGACAGTCTGCTAGAAAGAAGGGAGAGAAAAAAAAAATATTTTTCTTTTTTTTCCCCCATTGAGTTGTGTGTGACAAAAAAGCAAACTTCCTGTCAGAATAATTTTGCTATGAAGCTGCCACTCAGTCGTGTGGATTAAGCTTTCTCGGGGCCTTGCCTGGAAAATTCTACTGCAAAATACTCCTACCGTTAAAGGTCTCGAAGACTAAATGAGCCTGATTGTTACAGCTCCATGCCATGCTGTTAACACTGCTTGTGTACGTTTAGCCGTGAAAGGTATTACCGCGTAATGGCTGTGGGCAATGAAATATATTAATGAATATATGTTAAGAGCTGCAATTATCGTAAAGGGGGAACTAGAAGAATAGGTGTCTGTACAAAAGGAAGTCGTGCCCTACCGTAAAGACGCGATGGGGGTCAGAGCAAGCTAAAAACGACAGCGATCAGGCTGCTTAGGAAACCGCTGTTTTTCCCTTTGTTGGTACCTGCTCTTTGGGGATTGGGTCATGTAGTAGTCAGCCATGGGCCTGTCGGGGTGGGGTGCTAAGCGAGATCGTCTTTGCAAGGGTCTCTACTCAGAGATGATGGCTCTGAGGTAGAGCCCGCTGGATGGGAATCCTACATTGTCATTCAGTGCTGCTACTGTCTGCCATACGTTAAGTGGGGGAGCGCGTCGGACACATCAGAAAGTCGACTCCGCAGAGGGGGACTCCCGGTGGCCGCTCTGAGAACTACTTGCTTTTTGGAAGGGTTATGCTGGGTTTTGGGAACAGGTCTCCAGCCACCGCTGCCTGGGTCTTCCTGAGGCGCCTCTTGGCTGTGGTGCCCTGGAATTCGACTCCTTTCCTTCCCTTATTTGCCTGCCTTCTGGATCCCCCTTTTGGGTCCTTGCTGAGGTTGAAAGAGGAGAATCCACATATTCTCTCTAGTCTTTCTATTTGCTATTTCTAGGTAAAAGGTAGATTCATTTAGGGGATAGTGGGTACAGATGCTGGGAGGGGTCTTCTCCTTCTTCCAAGTGCTGTGGGTGGTACAGTATGGGTATAGATACCCTGGCAGGTTCAGGGGGTCCACATATACATAAGGTCTGGCAGTGGGACCCAGGGGGGATTTTGTCAGGAGCCCCAGGATTTCTAGGCATGCCCCTGGGTGTGGGCAGTTATTCCTTTCCGTGGGATTTGGGGGTAATGGCGGAAAGGCAAGGTGTGATGAAATTTGGGGGTGGGGGGTTCTTTGCAGAAGGTTGCAAAAAGAATTTGGGGTAGTTTGAAAAAAGCATCTCTGTGTGTGTGTGTGGGGGGGGGGGGATCACACTTCTGCCACTGTTGGAGCTGACGTTACACTAAGGCCCCCTCCCTCCTCCAGTGACAGAGATCCGCCACAGCAGTAAACACCCCCCGCTACCCAGCTGAATGGAAACGACGCGCCCGGCTGCCGCGTGTGCCGAATGCAGTGTAGTTGACAGCTGCCCAGAGAGAGCGTCCCGGCACGCGTGCGGCTCACACACCAGCATCCCCGGCGCCCTTGAAGTGGGCCAGCTGCATATACGCCAGTCCTTAGCACTCAGATGGAAGTGCACAATGCTTTTAACACTTTCGGTTCTTCACTGTAAGCCAGTGGGGTTTCACTTCTCCACCTGACCATCATCGCTTCCTTGCCCTCGTTCTTCTGCCGTCTGATGGGGGAAGGAGCACCAAAAGATGATGGGGGGGGGGATCTGTGATGGTCACACTCCTGTCAGTAGTATATTTCTGGCACTGCCCTTCATGTTCTGTCACTCTTACTCAGTTGAGGAGCCAACTGCCAATTCCCAGAATTCCTAGCAAAGTCCAATTATGTACCGCCTCCTGCAGGTTGGTCCTTACACAGACGTGCCTGACAGGTTGTTGTTGTTGAATTTCACCAGTCTATTTGACCAATAAAATTGACTTCTTTTGATGGCAGTTTGCTCTAAGGGTTAAATAAGTCTACTGTAGTTCTGGCAGGAATGGCAGGGGACTTGGGGGAGGGTGTATGTGGCCTTTACACTCCTGCCATTGAGCCAAAATATACACTTTCAACCCCACACATGCCAGCTGCCATCCTGTCTCAGCAATGGTCTTTCTGTGTACGTCAAAGTGCTTCTTGTGTATAGCACTGTTGGCTTGCTCCTCCAGCAGAAGGGGGCTCATAATTCGTAGAAAGGGGCCAAACTTATCATTCACCAATGATATGTTTTGAAGCAGTGAGTGACAGGGGAAGGATCAGTTAGCAGGCCAATCAGCTTTCAGCTCGGGCCAGTGTCCCTGTGGCCCTGCCCCTCTATGCGCCCTTGAATCCCGCCTTGTTGGGTGTATTTTTATTTGATACTCTGGTTTCTCCTGTAGTCCAACAACCACAGTTAGGAAATTTAGTGCCTCTAAACTGCCCTTTAGTGTGTGAGCGTGTCCCGCAATCAGAGGTTCACTTGCCACTCAAAGATTCTCTGAAACACGTGTGATCTGCCTTCCTTCCTGGAACTCAGGAACAAGCCCCATGTTAACACTGACGTAGTGGGCTTTGTGTTTTTCAAGGGTGCAAGGGCAGCTGCACTGAAATAAATAGATTTTCCCCGTCAGGAAGACATCGTACGATCCGAATGGTTTAAGGAAGCATGGAAGCTCACGTAATTGCTGTCACAGAGAGCGGCACCAGTGGCCCCTCCTAAGATCTGAACCTGTGATTTTTACCTACCCAATTCCCAAACCGCTAGAACTTTTGGCTAGTCTTCCACAAAATGTTGCAATATGGGGGGGCGGAGCATTGAGTCGGTCTTCCGCAGCGATTGGTAGAATCGTCTCATGCCAGAGCATGCATTCTGGAGGCCGAGAGCTCAGTGGGCCTACAGTGGTCCTGTCTGAGTCACCTTCCCCCATTACCAGCCCCGAATCATTCAGGCCTCCACACCTTTAACTACACTGGCCTGAGTGTTCTGGTGTCCAAACACAAGAGTAGCCTGTGTTCTACACTCTGTGATCCCAGCCCAAGTTCAACCGTTTCCAGGTGGAACAGAGGACCTGTGTGTGCTGCTGATGTGCCCTGCCCCTTACTCTTCCCCCTCAGCACCCTTGTCTGGGCCACCGTTGTGAAGGTGAGCCTTGTTTGGCAACTCCTCTGAACACAGCAGACTCCTTGCACTCAGACAAACCTCAAGGAGAAGTTCCATCTCCGCTGCTCCGCTGTCCCTGCCGTGAGCTTCTCTGTGTACTTTGTTCTTAAATCATAAATTAAGGCTGAACAATGATGGGATGGAAGAAAGGCAGGGAACTTCTCAGAACACTTTACTACCTATGATGTTGCTCAGTCCTTAAAGAGGAACCCTCCTGTTGGGTCAAGTTAATATTATAGAGAATTGTGACATATGTGGGGAAGAGCCTTTGACTCAGGAAGAGACGAGCAGACCTACACAGTGTGAAGTGTTCAAGGTTTCGGTTCGAAAGTAAAAATCCAGGCCAAGATTTTGTTTCAACCACCCATTTGGTTTCAAGTACTCTATCACTGTGAAACTTTGCTCGTGTGAGTTTTACTTACACAAGCATGTATCTCTCTGAATAAATAATTTTTCATTCTGCCTGCAGAACGTTTGTGTACGTAAAACGCCCTGAAAACTTGGTTGGTTGAAACACAATCTTGATCTGGATATTTACTCTCTGGACTCTCCGCCTCTGCTGAACATAGGCTAAAGAACACAAAGTGATGCTAACGATGCTTTTCTGACTTTTAAGGAGGTCTGATGTTCCTTTTTCTCCACAAAAACCTGTTCCTGTGGATGCAGGAGCCCGATACTTTGGCATTAAACTCCTTCTTTTGTGGGGAGTGGTACATTCTCCCTCCATCATCCCCGTGTCTTCCATCTGTGCAGCTGCCAAGCTGACCTTTTCACAAAAGCTCTGCTAAGAACTACTTGTGTAACAATTTTCTAGAAGCGTTTTTTGAGTTTTACCTTTTTGTGTGGTCGCCAGCTGTTATTTTCTTGTGCTCCGTGTTACTTTTGAAGCTGTAAGGCTGCAATAAATGCTATATTCTGATGAAAGGGCACTCAATACTCAATGTCTGATTGGCTGTTCATACTGGCAGGTATGCTGCATATATGTGTATATGTAGATTTGTATATATAATTGTATGGTGGGTGTATATTATGTATAATAGGTATACAGTCAAACCTCCCTTATCCGGACCTCCAGTATTTGGGCACCTCCCTCTACCGGGCAGCTCTAAGTACTCGCATGTGCAAATTAATCTTACACGACCAGCAGCTGTTGTTACGAGCCCCAGTCTTGGGTTGGGGCGTAACAGAGTGACAGGGAAAGGGGACGTGGAGTGAGGGAAGGATAGGGTGCGGTGGTCGAGGGAACATGTGGACAAAGGGGTATTTTTTTGCAATATGTTTCTGTTTTTATTGACACGCCACGGACACAGAACAAATAAACCCGGTGCAAAAGGACTCAGGACTAACTACAGCGAAAACAATAAACAGAACTCAGCTTCCGAACGCAACCCAAAGCTAACTTACGTATACGTGCAGAGAAAACAAACACATAACAATAAATTCCACTCCTTACTCCCTATCCAAATAACAGCATATAACATAAGCACGCAAAACAAAGACTGCAGTCACTCCCTATGCACCTGACACACACACACAGAGCATACACAGAGATCAAAGCATCAAAGTCTGAGGGGCGCGCGAAGACGGGAACCAAAAACCGGGCGAGAGTTTGAAACCAAATGGCAAGTAAACCAAAGCGAAAGTACAGACAAGGACAAATGCGATGATTCACTAGCTCAGACTGAAATAACATCCTATTATAAGCCTTGCACCTCATAAATACCATGTAGTTTGTATGTGGACACATGTACATTGTACTGTACTGTTCGTGTTCTAAGTTACGGGCATTTCTTACTTACAGGCACCCCTTGGTCCCATTCTGCCTGAATAAGGGAGGATTGACTGTATTTACTTGTATGTGGTACATCTGGGTGTAGATAATATATGATATATTTATATAAATATAAATCTTTGCATGTGTATGTAATTGTGTGTATATATAATGTACAGTACTGATCAAAAGTCTTACTGTATCTCACTACTCATTGCACATTTTTTCCAAAAACAACAGAAGAGCAGCATAATAAATGTCACTGATACTGTATCTTGCTGGATGGCTATATGAACGCCCCTTTGGTTCCCAAACCTCTCCACTGGGGCACCTCAGCCGTATTGCACTACCAGCTCTCGTAATTAATTAACTTGCTTAGATTAATAACTTGAGGAGGTATTGATTGGCCATATCAGATGTAGTAGTAGTAGTGGAGTCAAAATACCTTGGTGTTGGAACATTGCTGCAAATACTGGGGTGGTTTCTGGTGGGAGAGATTTTGATGTAGCTAAGCTGACACACTTTGACAGGCGTAATGTCATAGTTTGACACCAACATGAAAATCATTTAAACATTTTCTCTCACTGCATAAGACTTTTGCCGAGTACTGTATAGTAGGAATCCATACTCATATGTGGTGCCTGTGTCTGGTCTTTTACTCTACTGCTAGAGCCGAAACCTGCAGCAATTTAAGAAATCAAAGATCTGCTTCCGTCCCACCCGGACGGTCCGGCCGTGCACCCTTCTCGGCAGGCTCTGGCAGTCAGTAATGAAACGCAGAGGGATTCAAACCCAATGCCCACCTGATTCAGAACCACCAGACGTGTCACCCATTGCTGAGTTGCTGAGTGGGCCGGTGAGGCCACAGTGCCGTGTACTCCGGAACGTATGCCCCGCCCTGCTCTCTGGAAGCACGAGTTGGGCCTCGGAGGAAGTGACGTTTACCGAGAAACGACATCCTCGCTTGGCCAGCGAAGTGCAATGGAGATCATGTGCAAAAATATATCTACAGCATTTAATAGTGGCCAAGCTCTGCATTCCGGGTACAGATGTCCCTGGTCACTGCCGTGTTCTCTGAAACAGAGGTCTTGTGGCATCGTTCTGTTCGAATGGTCCTAACTAAGCTGTTTTCCCCCGATCGGAAGGCTGAACGCAAAAATCTGCTGGTGGTTTCCGATGGCTGTCACCAATAGCTTCAAACTGATGCGTTTCAGTTTTAGAATAAAATAAAATTCGAACGTGTCAAAAAAAAAATGTTACTATAAACAATGGTTGATTAACATAATGAATATTAATCAGTAGATGGAGCCAATGTTGAAGGTGCGTGAATATAATTAAGACTAGCTAACTCACAGGGTGACTGTTCTGTAAATGTAACCAGCTGTAGAATGGATGGTCTCTCCTTCTGTTAGGGAGGGACTCTGCTGTCCGTGGTGTAGGGCTGGGAGATTAATATCTCACTACGATTCCCTTAAGAAAAATAAAACTGCTCATCCAGCCATGGCTGGCACTGGGATCGTGGCCCCACTGAGGAGTATCAGTCGCTCCAGTGTCTTACTGGGCACACGCCTTGACATCCAGCCATAGATGATGCACGCCTGGTGGAGCTGTTGAGGTGGGCTGTGGATCCAGAAATGCTCACTCTGAATTGAAGGGGCTTCAGAAGGGAGAGCCGGGAGTCCGCGTCTGTCCACATCAACAAACTGTCGAAAACAGGGAGCTATCCTTCAGGTTGGTACCTAAGGATCCATGCTTATCCTGTGTTTACATCAAGATCACGGGCGATTCTAGGATTTTTTTATTTTTTAAAGGTCTCGGGCTTATGAATGGCCCTAATTCATACAGCAGGGCCAACCTCCTCATTGGCCAACGATATGGTGAGTGACAGAGAAGGGGGCACTCCGGAAGCCAATCAGCTGAGGCCGGTGCCCCTTTGACCCCGCCCCTGTACACACCCTGACAAAGATATGGGTGTCCTGGACCCTGAGCTATTTCAGTCAGCATCTCAAGCTGGTTTCAGTTATGCTGCACGTCCTCCTCATCCTCCGTCTTCTGAAAACATGTTAACTTTAGTCTCCCTTTATGAAACAATATATTTACAATTTGACTGAAATATACAGTCACTGAGTGCTTTATTAGAAACACTATACAGAACAGCCTCACATATCCGTGGCATGGATTCAACACGGTGTCGTAAACATTCCTCTGTGATCCTGGTCCGTGCTGGCGTGACTGCGTCACGCAGTTTCCGCAGGTTCGTCAGCTGTGCTTTCATGCTGCAGCTCTCCCATCCAGCCACATCCCAAAGGCGTTCCGTTAGATTCTCATCCGGCGGCTTGTCGTCGTCATGTTCTTGAGCCCAGATTGAGATGACTCGTTTGCAGCAATGTTGCATTATCACGCTGGTAGTGGTCATCAGAAGATTAGTAAATTGTGGCCATCATGGGACGCACACGGTCAGCAACAAAAAGTAGGCGTTCAAGTGACGTCTGATTGGTATTAACATTAACGTAGAAAACATCGCCCACACCATTACACCATTACCACGGACCTGCACTGTTGACAAGGAGGTTGGGTCCATGGATTCATGCTGTTGAAGGGAGTTTTTATTGAGACAGCTGAACACCTTACATCAGGCAATTTAAGTTCCCCTTTCTTCAAGGCGCTACATCAGGCTGGAACGTCTTCCACTGTTTGTTCCTGACTTCAGATCTTACCTGGGCTTATCTCTGGATACCACTTGTGAGGGAATGCATAAAGAGTATGCAATGAAGCAGCCTGATAATAAATAAAGGCATTTTGGTTTCTCTGATGGAATATTAATACCACTTCATGCCTAGCTTGTCATCTCATGAACAGCTCTGCAAAAATCTCACCTCGGGGGTGCGGCAGCCTTTGTCAAGTCACAATGGAGTCCACCATATTCACATGAAATGTACAGCACCTCGTTTCCTTTCCCAAAAGTCTTCAGATATTTTTAATGCTTTTTGCATAAATATATTTTTTTCTGGTTGATGGATGACTGAGCTGATTTTCATCAACTTTTTTCTTGTTTTTTTTGTAAATGACTATTTATGATTATGTGGCTTGAGCAAATCACGATCAGAGGAAAATAGTTTGCTCTGCCTGTGGCGTACCTCTCCTGCTACAGTGTACCTCTCCTGCTACAGTGTACCTCTCCTGCTACAGTGTACCTCTCCTGCTATAGTGTACCTCGCCTGCTATGGCGTGCCTCTCCTGCTACGGTGTACCTCTCCTGCTATGGCGTGCCTCTCCTGCTACGGTGTACCTCTCCTGCTATGGCGTGCCTCTCCTGCTACAGTGTACCTCTCCTGCTACGGTGTACCTCTCCTGCTACGGTGTACCTCTCCTGCTATGGCGTGCCTCTCCCACTATGGTGTACTTCTCCCGCTGTGGTGTACCTCTCCCGCTAGGGCGTGCCTCTCCCGTTGTGGTGTACCTCTCCTGCTACAGTGTACCTCTCCTGCTACGGTGTACCTCTCCTGCTACGGCGTGCCTCTCCCGCTATGGCGTACCTCTCCCGTTGTGGTGTACCTCTCCCGTTGTGGTGTACCTCTCCCGCTATGGCGTACCTCTCCCGCTATGGCATGCCTCTCCCGCTATGGCATGCCTCTCCCGCTATGGTGTACTTCTCCCGCTGTGGTGTACCTCTCCCGCTATGGCGTGCCTCTCCCACTATGGCGTACCTCTCCCGCTGTGGTGTACCTCTCCCGCTGTGGTGTACCTCTCCTGCTACGGTGTACCTCTCCCGCTATGGCGTATCTCTGCCGTTATGACGTACCTCACCCCACTATGGTGTACCTCTCTCGCTATGGGTTATCTCTCCCATTATGGCGTACCTCTCCCGCTGTGATGTACCTCTCTCGCTATGGGGTATCTCTCCCATTATGATGTACCTCCCCCGCTATGGTGCACCTCTCCCATTATGATGTACCTC
>JAODKM010000043.1:13375577-13403715 GCA_026780845.1 Petrocephalus sullivani
GGTGAGGCTATGGAGAATGACTTCCGGACGGCTTCGAAGAGATTCTGGTCCACCATCCGGCGGCTCAGGGCGGGATTGGACAGAGACAAACAGCGGGGGCGGGCGGTAATGGTCAGAAATTCAGCGGGAGCGGGATGAAAAAGTCAGTCCCGCGCAGGGCTCTACGCCAGATTCACATAAGGGAAGTATTTTTATGTGATGAAAAAAATAAACACTGACCTCCATTTTCATGGAGAATGCACCCCCCACCCCTAATCCACGGTGGGTTAAGTGCCCCCCACCCAAAACCGTTTGAACTATTTCATACTTATATAAGCAATAGATTCAAAAAAGTAAACCAGGGAAATCGCTGCATTAGACTAGAAAGTGAAAAGTGTCGGGCCTATTTACGTGCCCGGGGCGGGTACATCAGGAGTCTGCATGTATCCTCACCTTTAATTTATAACGTCTGACGGCAGTTCATTCGGAAATTCAGATGCGTAGATAATGAGTGAGCCAGAAGATAATGCCGGATGTACCTAATGTATTTGTTCGGAAAGGAGACCCAGCTACATGGAGCAAAGTAAATAACAATGAAAGTTTACGGCCAGATTTTTATTTATTTATTTATTTATTTATTTTTTGGTCCCGCTGCGACATTGTCCATTTTGACGAGGCAGACATAATAAGAGCTTTGGTGCTTTAGGTGTTTCGGTAATGTCAGTGGCTGAACAAATGTGATGCCCGGGCCCAAGATGCTAACCAATGGTGGCGGGGGGGCACGAATGATCGTTTCTGTGGGGGGGGGCTTTGGTCTCAACAGGCCCCATCCCCCCCTAATGGTGCCAACATAGTGTCAATTTCCCCCACTGCTGGAGTCTGCATACCCAGCAAGGAATGAAAGAAGTGACAAGTACTTCCTGTTAGCATGAATGAGGCAGCGATGTCACTTCCTGCAGTCTCGGGCCGCCCCATCGTCGAAAGGGCCGCTCTCCGGGCAGCTCGGAGCAGAGCCATGTAATGCTTGGCCGCATCCCACTGGAAACGTGGTTATTTTCCCGTCCCTCGGCATCATTTGTTCAAGGAGGCCGGCTATTACGGGCCCTCAAAAGAGCCGCGTTTGGCAGACGGTGATTTCCCCGTGTGGATGGGGAGGAGGAGAGGGCTCCGGATGAAGCCTGTCATTTTCGGAGAAAAGCGACGCTCGTTACCGCCATTTTCGCCCGGATGTTTCCACAGAAGTTCACTTTGACTCCCGTGGATTGCGGGCCACTGACAAAATGTAAAATGTGACATTTTTTTTGCCAGGATTTAAACGGTTTCCTTCTGCCACCATGGCTGCGTTTATGACAGACTTTTTATAACGTGTAGTAGAAGCCAGACACACTTTACGTTCATCCTCTGTGGCTGTAAAAATCCCTAGACGTTTTTCCAACTTATAGCTTAGCAGGCATTCTATAAGTTACAGGTGCCTTTTCTGCGGGAGTGGAAAATCCAGCATTCCAGTTATAACAGTCCAGCAAGTGCATTGGTAGAATTACATCTAGAATTATAGACAGATCTACGTATGTGCTCGCTCACTGGCGAGCTCAAAATTTACCCCAGGACTATCAAAATAAATGCAGGGAAATTCTTATTATTATTATTATGTAATCCGTGCTCAGGATATTGCCGTACACTGAGCGTAGATGATACATGCCCACAGCCAAACTAATGTCACTTTCATCAGAAATGTCATTCAATTGTGTGAATCTTTTGTGTGTAATATCCATCCATCCATGCATTTTTCATAATCACTTACGCAGTATGGGGTGGCAGTGAGCCAGTGGGACACAAGATAGTAAATGGAGAATGGGATGCTTTGCAAATGTGTGCGCTGTAAGGGCCACAATGTGGGTGGGCAGTGTTTATGGTGTTGGTGTCCAGGGGTGGTCTGGTAGGCATAGAAGACAGGGTAGGGGTACGCCCGGGATGGGATGCCAGGCCATTGCTGGAAATGCTAAAATAAAACAGCAAATAAGGTTATGGACCAGAATGCATAATTCCTGCCCATCAACATAATAAAATCTGAGAGATAAAGGGCAGAGTTATCAGTGGGCAGTGTGTTGTTCTGCTTGCTGGCAGGACAGAATAAATTAGCTAGCTACTTAGCACAGTCGTAAATGTGGTTTTGGCGTAAACATTCCATGTTCTCTCTTGCCCAGTGCTCCCAGACAGACAGTCTGGCTTGTATGCCCATCCCTCAGAGTGTTAGTTACGCTCTCCGCCGTAACAGACCGGAATGTGTGGCGTCAGGTGAAGGTCAGGTGATCTGTAGTTGAGGAGAGTGTGGATAATGCACTGAGGGACAGCCGTTTAATATCATTTCCCTTTTCTCCAAATGCCAAACCTGTGATGCTTCATCAGCTGCTCATATACCTCCCAGCCAGAAGGGGGCACCCTTAAGAGAAGGTGATTTTGTAACCAGGGAAGTGCTGTGCACCAAGCTTACTGGACAGTGCCTGCCCACGTGAAGCACAATCACATATAGATTTGTACTTTTATCTATTAAATCAACATTTCCGGTTTATATAATTACCACAGCCAACGTGGGTATGATCAGTGTCAAGTGCTGCCACATTTCAGAAGCAATTTTAAAGGATTACATTGGGTAGAAAGGAAATATATGGTCATGTGTCATTAACTAAATAAAGCTGCTGGGATTTCCTCATCGAAGTCGCACTTAACGCCAAGGTCTCACCTTTGTTAATGACTACATTAGGGCTCTTCAGATCCGCTCGCCATGCCTGGTTCTGCCCACAGTGAAATGGCCAGTGTTGGCTTTGTTGCGTCTAACTTCGAGAGTGCGGTATGGGGTTTATACTGCCTCATCCGTAACTGAAAATCAGGGGGGCCAGGCTTATTATGGCCGGACTCTTAGCTGTGTAATTGGCTCTGTTATTCCGGTATGGGAACCCTGCACTTCTTTCTAAATGTCACTCGAGTTCGGCCCCCTGGTGCTGTACTTGCATTGCAGTAAGCTGTTTTTCACCTGTCCTTTTCACCCTTGTGGAGGGAGGGGACAAAGTTGCAGAAGGCAGAGCGTAGGGATGCCGGCCGGGACTGTCAAGGGTGGCAGGGGTCCGGGATCCTCAAGATCGGGGTCGCAGCTAGAGGGCGACGTACACGTCGGCGTGCTCTGTGCCTTGAGTTATGGTCGACATTCGGCCTGGGGCACAGGGGGTGGCCAAGGACTGGATGCGAGGCACAGGACTGTATCCACGGAAACGGGTACGAGTATGGGGACAGGCACTCTGAGCGGACGGGTGTGCGGAGGCAGCGATGCGGCAGAAAAACTGGTCGCTCATCCTGTTTTGGCCAAGCTGTCTTATGCTTAGCAATCTGGACCAGAGTGCTACCCCCCCCCCCCACCCCACCACCAGTTAATGAGTCACATGTTAAGCTAAAGCTGACGCTAACACCTGATTCGAACAGGAAGCCGGGGGAGAATCCAGAGATACGCAAATTTTTGCACCACTCTTCAGATACGTGATATGTGTGTAAGAAACGAGACAGTCCTTCTCTTTTTTTAATTTGATGTAGGTAATTTAGGCTTCCATCTCCTGGGGGGCGGAGTCTGCTTGCCGTCCAAAAAACATGTGGTTAGGCAAAGTGGTGTCTAGGAATTGTGGTTGCCACCCAATCCTGGGTTCTTCTGCATAGGCTCTGGACCCTCATGACTCGATGACATGTACAGGACAAGTGTCATCGAAGATGGATGAATGAATTAATGAATGATTGGATGCAATAATAAATGACTGAATGTTTAGAGTGTACAGTGTTTGTGTATGTGAGGGTGTGTGTGTGTGACTGATGTGTGCCTGATAAAGCGACCTTGAGACCTGTGCTTCCTGAAATAGGCTCCAGGCTCAACGGGACCTCCTATTGGAGAATAAACGGATGGAACATGTTAACAAACGAAAAACAGCGGCGTAATAATGGGCTCATTTATGCGGGACTATTTGAAGGGGATATGGTACGTTATGATCTGGGTGCGGGCCTGTCGCTGCTGATCAGTCATGTGTTCCTGCTGTCAGACAGCATCTGCCTGTCTCGATGACAGGATTACCGAGGCTCCCAAACCATCTGTAAAATCGTATTCAGGGTGCCGTGATGGAGAGCGTAATTATGACTGATCTGGAAGGTTCCATGAAGCCATGCTGGGATCTTTGGGTATTCGGTGCACCAATTCGCACCCTATTGCTTCAGTGCGGTGTCCAGGAAGGGGGAGAGGGCTTTTCAAGCTTCTGAAATGTTTTGGCCGCTCGAGTGCCAGTACTCCATGGTTTTTTTCCCCTCATTCGCCTGAGAAGTCAACATTTTTAGCTAATTTCACAAAGCTATATAAAACCATTACCAGCATCCAGATCAGCGTGTCCTCTACCTCTGGGATAGGCTTTGGTCTTGCCATGACACTGAATAAGCAGCATAGGTACCTGGATGGGTGGATGGATATAAAAAAATATAAACCATGGTGCCATTCATTCAGCCTACAGTGGGCTGTGTGTACCACGGCTGATACATTTAGTGACTCTAGTCTAACGGCAGTAGACTTCGTGGATCGCCCTGTTCCTTCACGCCTCCAAGGTTGTAGGTTTAATTCCCACCCTGGTGTGTGTGAGGGGTCTCTGTGTTTGGACAGGTGCCTCAGTTTCCTAAAACATGCACTGATGTCTTTAAATCACTCTCAGTAATTGTGTTTATGCCCTGGTATGGATGGGCATCCTGTCAGGAGTGTCCTCTGCCTTGTGCCCTGTTGCATTCTGGGATAGGATCCAGGCTTTACTGTGAAAAACTGTACTGGAGAAACGATTATGGGTAGTAAGAGTTCAGTGTCTGAACTACTAAAATTTAGTGACGGTGTTAAAAAGCACATTTCGTTCTGTATTATTGCATCCCACTGGTGTCTGTTGAATGTCTCTCTGTTCCATAATTATGTGCACCTCATCAAAATTCAACAGCCAAGAAAATCAGCTTTTATGTCTGATTTGATGATAGGGAGACAGCAAGTCTGCATTTATCGGCTTTGAAAAAACCAGGCAATAGCAGGATTGCAGAGAGGTTCTGTGAACCATGGCATTCTTATCCGGAATCTGCAGAGCCCTGTTCTTTGTCTTTCGTCAGCACCCACAAAGTCATTTAAAAGGATTAATCACTCATTGTCTGTGGTGGCCGACAGCCCCTCCCCCCCACCCCATCTGATTTTCGAGAATTAAGCTGCGTCACCCAACAAAACATAAGAGAACTTGCTGGAGAGCTTCTGCTGACGTCCTTCAGAGTCGACATGTCAGCTCACCATTTGCTGCCAGGGAGTGCAGGAAAGATCATCCCTCTGACGCATTTTAGCGGGAGTGAGAACATTTGAAGATCATTTACGTGTTTTGAAGGGACCTCCATTCGAGGGGGAGGAATTTCCAGCACAGAGCATGGGAAGATCATGCCTGGAGCGGATGAAAGCACTGCCCTTTGCTGGTTCTGAATTGATCCCTGTTCACTTACCTGAAATCAGTCTATTGGACTTTATGCAGCTGATTTTGACTATGCTAAGGCAAAACACCATGTCTGCATTTTTTTATCAAAAAGTTATGTCCAAAACAAGGTCTCTTGGGCTCTGTTTTATCTGACAAAATTCCTTAGTGCAGCTATGCTCGGTTTTGAAGAAAACACTATCGCTTACCTGCCTACTACACACGACATTCTTTGAAGACTTTGAAGTCCCTTTTTTCAGTATCAGCATAGTTACCATGCTTTGCCTTTGTAGGGCATTATGTACATGTACAGTTTAGTCTTTGTATTCCATTAGAATACAAGTAACATGCTTGTGGGAGGTTCTACTTACACAAAAATGTTCTGAGAGCAGAACAAAAAATTATTGGCTCAGAGAGACAACAAATCAGATGGTAGAGGAGGTGGGTCCAGGCAGCTAGAAAGAGGCAGGACCAATACATATGATTGGTTAGTGTGATGTCTGACACAAGATCTGATTGGTGATCTCACTGAACCAATCATTCTGCCCTCAGGACATTTTTGTGTAAGTAAAACTCCCATGAGCATGTAACATGCATTCATATTCCATCCATTTACATTACATTTACAGCATTTGGCAGACGCCCTTAGCCAGAGCAACTTACATAAGTGCTTCAAGACTCTATAATGAATTTTTCCCAATACTGGCTCAATAAAACCCAGGCTATGGATACCATCTATCTAATAATCTGTTGGGAAAATACAGGATTTTTTTTTAATTCAGGAAAAGAGCTCAGAGTATAATACCAGAAGTGCTAATCCAGATATTTCTGAAAGAGGTAGGTTTTAAGTCGTCGTTTGAAGACATTCAATGACTCAGCTGATCGGACATCTAGGGGGAGTTCATTCCACCATGTAGGTGCCAGAACAGAGAAGAGCCTGGATGTGTGTTTTCCTTGTGCCTTGAGAGGTGGTGAGACCAGTCAAGCAGTGTGGGAGGATCAGAGAGATTGTGGTGCAGTATGGGGTGTGATGAGATCTTTTAGGTAAGATGGTGCCCGGACCATTTTTGGCTTTGTATGCGAGCATCAGTGTTTTGAATCTGATGCAGGTAGCCACAGGAAGCCAGTGAAGGGAGCGCAACAAAGGAGTCATGTGTGAGAACTTGGGAAGGTTGAATGGGCAGGTGATAGGATTGGAAGATGAGATGACTTGCATGATCTCATCTGTTGTAGGACTGGAAAACTGGACCAGGGAAATGGAAGGGAAATCTTTGGTGTGTAGTGGATGGGGAGGGAGAGAATGTCTGGCAGATTTTTCCGATCTTCTCGTCGAAGTAGTTGGCAAAATCTTCAGCAGTCAGGGAGGATGGAGCAGGCGGAGTTGGAGGGTCGAGCAGTGATGAAAAGATGTTGCGGAGTTTGCGAGGATCTTGTGAGGATATCACTAGCTTTTTCTTATAAAAGGCAGTTTTAGCTGCAGTTACATCTGAAGAGGATTTGGATAGCAGAGTATGGTAAGAAGTAGAGGTCGGTCGATATGGGTTTTTCCATAGCCGATGCCGATATTTAGAAGTCAGGGTCAGCCAATGGCTGAGATATGCTGCCGATTTTTTTGTCCAATAATTGGATGTTTTCCCCTATATTTGCATGGTAAAATGTCACACTAATAATATAGGATACACAACATTTCTCAACTTAACAACATTTATTGAACACTGAATTAGAACATAAGTGTAAACTTAAATATAAACAGGGTTGACCAGAGCTACTTCAGGTTTTACAAACTACTTTAAACCTGAAAGAGTCCTTTGCTTGGCTAATAGTTAATTTCTTCTTGTTCTTTGACTGGTTTGTTTTGATGATTGAAAGACTCATCCAGCTGTTTCACATTAACATTAATGACACATGTATGATTATAGGAGACTGACCAATCAGCACACAGCAAGAATGCAGCGCTCAAGTGAAATCCTGGTCCTTTTAACTGAAATGGTAGTTCACAAATCCTGTCCGAACTCAAAGTTTGCGGGATGACATGGATTATCTGGTCACCCTACATATAAACAAACTGTACACACTTAAATAAACGCACAAAACTTCTCTGTCAGTGATGGGTTTAATACCCATCCTTAACACTACCTGTAAGCTAAACTAAGTCCATAAAAACAGAGTTCAATGTAGTGGTAATATGAAGGAATTTTCCGTATACATTTTCACAAGTTTTACCCTTTAATTTGAATTTTGCATTGCATTGTGGGAGCAAGTCCGCCCGCTAATGTCTGTAAATTTAACAAAAAAAAACCTTAAAAAACGGATAATGTCCTGGCGGAAAATTACCAGTACATTATATGTTTTATATATATTTCTGCATCAAAAATTCGATCGGATAACCAATATACTTCTGTCTGTCTTTTTGCTGGTACCGGCGGTGAAACTTACCAGTGCTAGCCAGATTAAATCATGAATTATAAACATGTCGCGGGCCGTATCAATGAAATTATATATCGACTGTCAGTCAAATCTATAATGCTAGATCAATTGATTATGATCGTATCCAGACGCGGATTTCTCGGGATGAGTTAATTTTCTTCCTGTACTGCCATAAACGACGTGCTGCAGTTAAGGTACAGTAGGTACAGTAAGTTATTCTCCTCACTTTGGTTCTTAAAGTCTTCTGTGCAACCGCTAAGGGAACTTTTAGGGATTCCATAAGTATAAGACCAAGATAAGGAGAAAAACTTAAATACTTACATTAACATTTTAAGGAAACCTTAAGGAGGACATTTAAGGATGTTTTGTGCAACTGACTTGATTTTAAGGAAATTTTAACTTAAGGTGTTTTATGCAGCTGGCCCCTGGATTTACGCCGTTCCGTTCTCTCCCAGGACTCTTATGAAAGTTCTGGCTGG
This sequence comes from Petrocephalus sullivani, assembly GCA_026780845.1. Classification (NCBI taxonomy): domain Eukaryota; kingdom Metazoa; phylum Chordata; class Actinopteri; order Osteoglossiformes; family Mormyridae; genus Petrocephalus; species Petrocephalus sullivani. The sequence continues at coordinate 13,383,970 of JAODKM010000043.1, forward strand.
GGTCCTGCACATGCGGCAGCATGGGTCACAGGGCTGCCCACAGACGTGCCTGTCTGTAAATTGACGTACTACACTGAGATATCAGCCAATGTCGATACATAACAAAATGCCAAATATCGGCCCAATATATCGGCTGACCGATATATCGGTCGACCTCTAGTAAGAAGACAGCTCTGCATCAAGTTTAAATTTCTTCCACGTCCTCTTTACTACCTGCAAATCTCTTCGATTGATGCGTAATGCAGCTAAAAGCCAAGGAGCAGGGCAAGTTGTCTTCCTGAGGTTAAAAGACAGTGGGCAGAGGTGATCCATGGATATGGAAAGTGAGGAGATGAGAGCATCAGTTGCAGACTCCAGTGCAAGGGAGGAAAAAGTCAAGGTCAGGAGGGTATGACAGGGTGCAGGAAGCAGCAGATGAAGGGGGGACAGAGTGGAGGTTTGGTCTCGTGGGCGAGAAATGTTGAAGGCTGGGATTGGGCAAGACGGGTAGGGTAATGGTAAAGGATATCAAGTGGTGATCAGAAAGAGATGTAAGAGATAAGTGGACTGGGATAGGTCTGAGGCACATGTCTGCAGTGACGGTGTGAGTTTGTGAATAGAGAATGGAACGCGTACACCATAGGGCATAGCTCTGGGGTACATGCCGGCTGGGATACGCGGCACATTCACGGTGGTGATGTAATCATGCCAGTTTGTCTAATTGCATGTCTTTGGACTGTGGGAGGAAACCTGCACAAACACAGGGAGAAACTCTTCAGCCGCGGTACCCCTGCAGTTCCGGCTGATGGCAGGTTAGGGGGAAGGCGCCGAAAGCTTCCATATATATTACACGACTGTGTGATATGCGGAGGTCGAAAACCAGGGAAACGCAGCATGCCGGTAAACCCACAAACCGCAGGAGCGCAACATAAATTGCGCCTGAAGCTACCTGGAAAATCTGCAGGCCTCGTCTCCTGCCGAGGATCGTGGCCACGGGGAAAACTAAGCCTGCTGAATTTCAGCATTTAGTCGTGAAGCGTTGTTCCTCCCATCAGTACTCCATTCACACATACAGACCTTAGGCTCCCACGGTCAGTACTGTTACCCACTGCCACCCAAAGGCTTTAGCAAACCAGGCCATGTGAGGCCTGATCTAATATCAGTTTATTAGACTCGGTAACAGATTTCAGCCACTGGGGGTGACTGAGATGGGGGGTGAGGTCAGGGGTCAGGCCTCTCTACGCACCAGTAATTGATTTTTGATTGTAAAGCGTATAGAGTAGTTATTTTTCACAGAGAAGAGAGCAAGAGGCCAGAATCTAGGCAGCAGTTCTCATGGTTTTTGTGCTGATTCGTCTTGCGTTTGAGTTGAATTGATGAAATGACGCCCAGCCCACTGTATGCTGACGCACTTCCTGTTCAGAGCACCATGTCCCATGACACCTGTTTGCTGTCCAACCAGATGCAGATATTAAAATATCACTACTGCCACGCCCCCAAAACATTATTGTAACATATTTTGAAACATTGGTCATAGATGTGAGTGGGGTTTGCTAAGAAGTGTGGGTACCTCAAGGGGGGTATAGGTGAATTGCTCTGACATTTAAATATAGATTTCTGGAATGAGTATGTTGCTGTGGTTTCACATTTATCTAGAGCTTTTATCCAAAGTAATTTATAGTAGAGGCAAGGCTTATGATTTGTATGTATACCAGGTGTGCTGCCTGGGATTTGAACCCACAACCTTTGTATTTCTAGCACATTGCTGTATTTGTTTTCCCGGTCACCAGTGACAATGTTTCCTGTTCAGGTGTTTTCAGGATATCTGTTCCAGAAAAACAAAACCAATTATTCAAATAAGAATTCCTTAGCGTCTGGGACTGTCATCAGCTGCCGTTAAATCAGTTCTGCGATCTTCCAGCAGAGTCTTTCGGAATTGCAGATTTACGGTCTTCGCAGAAGCAGCCGGGAGGGATATTTGCAGCGAAGATAGCGAGGCCTGATTAGAGAGGGCTTGTAGGAGCTTGATGAGGGGAAACTCTCTCCACTTGGTGCCGAGAGCGAAGAGGGACTTGGCGTGGAACAAGGGCGGAATGAGAAATTGGATTTAAAAAGATAGAAAAATGATTTTAAAACATTATCCACGGGAAGAGCGAACTAGAGAGTGGGGAAGAGATGTACCAAACGGCATTGTAGAGGTAGAAGAAGAGGAAGTGGGGAGGAGGGAGGTAGATGGATGAGGGGCAGCAGAGACAAGCGAGAGAGAGGGAGGTGGCAGCTCTGAGCCCGCCCTCCTTCTGTTTTTTTGTGGGCAGGTTTGGCTCTGACCCAAAGGACTTATCTGTGCCCCGGAATGCAGGGGGGGGGGGGGGCGGTTGGGGGGGGGAGGGGCCAGGCCGTCCTGGGGGGATGTCAGGCTTCCCAACCTGCACAGGAGGCAGGCAGGTGGCCAGCAGAGAGTCACACACGTCCTCTTCATTCTTTAAATGTCGTAAAAAGGGCTTCTTCTAAGCCACTGGGAAAGCGATGGTGGAGACATATCAGATGGGGCTGTAAATGTAACATTTTGTGCAGCGTGTCTGAGTTTATTTATCTCTTTGTAACTTTACTCAAGTTATAGTCAGGTTTAGTAATGATTGCATAGTTGCCTAACAGGCATTGATTAATGCTTTAAATCAGGAGCGTCAAGCAGCCTACCCATATGTCACCCCCGAGTCCTCTAGCCCTGGCGGGGGGGTCCTCCAGCTCCTGTGACGCAGGCAGCAGGGGGCTTATGTTTTATCCGGTTCCCAGAGGCTCGACCCTGGGGTGCTTTCAGAAAGTCTGACAAGCCGCAGTGCCCCCCCGCCAGGCGCTCTAGCCCCAGGACACATGCCCCGTCGCCCGGAATTGCTCAGCGTGCGCGTGGCGGTGAAGCACAGTGAAGCACAGTGAAGCACGCCCTCGCCGGCACGGCACAGCTGGGTGCCTGTCAGCACCCTCCCCCCCCCGCTAGGGTTATTTCTCTGTTTATGTGCTGAGGTCGCTTCGGTCCCACAGTGGAAGTCTGGCTGGAAATCCCACCGTGGCTCTGGGCCAGCGTTCCCATACGAGTCATCAGCTCTCAGCAGCCACCCCCGGCCCCCCATGCCACCCCCATGTCACCCCACTGGTGAGCAAAGTCATTACTGAGTCCAGAGTAATTACAGCTCTCAGGTGAGCCGACCTCCCTCGTTCTTCAACCCCTGCTGTGGTTTATCCCCCCCCCCAGCCCCCCCCCCAACCCGTCCTGTCCTCCCAGTTCCTGTCCGGGGCGTTTATCCTATGGGGAATCTATCGAATTTTTTTTTGTCTTTATCCCCTTGCTGGTGAGACGAACGCCGAGCGACAGTTTGCTCTGTGATGTGGCAACACGCTGTCTTTCGGGGGGGTTGCAGTCGGCCAGGCATAACCAGTTATTACCCGGTAAATTAACGCGCCGCTTCCTCCCAGCACACAGGTGCCTCGCGTTTAGTGTTTTTGCATGTCCCGTACAAGTTGTTTTATTACACCAATGGGCTGTTTGTCACATGATCTCATACGGGGTGGAAACATGAGAACGCTCTCTGTTCGTAGCCGGGTGTCTACGTTGTGCTTTTTGTCTTTTTAACTACTGTTCCATCCATCCATCCTTCCAGCCACTTTCCATGCTGCTTTGCCAGCTCACAGTGATCGTGGGACTTATCCCGAGAAGTACAGGGCATGAGGCGGGGGGCACCATGGATGGGGTGCCAGCCTATCACAGGGCATGAGGTGGGGAGCTAGCCTATCACAGGGCATGAGGTGAGGAGCCAGCCTATTACAGGACATGATGCGGGGGACACCATGGATGGGGTGCCAGCCTATCACAGGGCATGAGGTGGGGAGCCAGCCTATCACAGGACATGATGCGGGGGACACCATGGTTGAAGTGCCAGCCTATCACAGGGCCTGAGGCAGGGAATACCGTGTATGGAGTGGCAGCCTATCACAGGGTTTGAGGTGGGGAGCCAGCCTATCACGGGGCATGACGTGGGGAGCCAGCCTATCACAGGACATGATGCGGGGGACACCATGGTTGAAGTGCCAGTCTATCACAGGGCCTGAGGCAGGGAATACCATGGATGGAGTGGCAGCCTATTACGGGGTTTGAGGTGGGGAGCCAGCCTATCACAGGACATAAGGCGGGGGACACCAGGGATGAGGTGCCAGCCTCAGGGCATGCACTCACACACACAAACACACACACACACACACAAAAGGCACCTTGAAGGTACCAGATCTAATGGCAGGAAACTCACACAACAGCGGGAGAAGGGGGGAGAGTGGAGGAAAGGAGATGGAGGGGAGTGAGGTATGGTCATGACATACCCCCCCGGGCACCCCAAGCCCAGAGCTAGCAGAGTAAAGAAGCACTGGAAGAGATTCAAGCCTGATGAGCATTGATCGTGAATGCCAGCTTGAGAGTGACTGGAAGATTAGCACAGCAGGGACCACTGCCCTCTAGTGGTGGGGCAGAGCAGATGCAGATCGCGTGGATACTCGCCCCCCCCTCCCCGTTTATCAGTCAGAAAGGTGTTTATCAGACAGAATGGAATCTGAATAGTATTTATAGTATTAGATATATTAGTATATAGAATAGTATTTTTTTATTATATCTTTCTGCTTCTGCTAGGGCAGGGGTGGCCAGTGTTATCCGCAAAGGGCCAGTGTGTATGCTGGGTTTCGCTGCAACTCCCTAATTAGGTTACTAATTAGACGACTGATTCGCTGAAGAGTCCTCACACCTGGGTTTGAACAACTGATCTAAAGGTTATCTCAAAAACCTGCTTATCTTTGCGGGTAAGATTGGGCACCCCTGGCTTTGGGAGATGGGCACCGGGCTCACCACAGCCCAGCACTGGATAAGCGGTTGGATTATTTAGGAAATAAGCTACATCGGCTCTAATAGGTTTAAACTGAAAAAGTTAATTGGTTGCATTAAATATTGAGCTTCTTTGTTGTGGTCCCCAGTTCTGGACTTTCCTGCTTCAATCAAGAGGACCCAGATAGTTACTGTATACTCAAAGCACCCCCCCCCCAAACCAGGTGACAACATGATTAATATTCCAAAGCTGCCCCCCACCTCCCCAAGTCTGACACCTCATTCTGTCAGTCAGGCCCCCAGTAGCACCCCCATTTCACTCATGCTTGCTGTACCGACATCATAGCACCAGACTAATCCCTCATTTTTATTAATCACCAGTGCAGTTGTCACCGGGGACCCCGGCCACAGGGGGGGCTCTGCCCGCTTATCGGACGCGGAGCCGGACCGGCAGCTGCCAACTTCTGCCTGTCCCTCCCCCTGCCGAGGACGCATGTCGTGGGATCCCCGGGTCTCAGCGAGGAGGCACCTCTGTCTGTCACTAACGACGAAAGGCAGGCAGTGCAGCGTGAGTCTGGGGAACCCCCAGCCTCATGTGGCTTTCAGCTTCGGGGGCTCCTGGCTCAGAGGCTCGAGTGGCGCTAACAGCAGACAGCATTCACACGCGCAGGGAGACACGCCTGTCTCCGCGTTCCTGACTCACAGCAGCACTGAAAATGAACTCCAGTGCAGGTCCAGGCTTAGCCAGGAGCCCTAGGCGGTTGGACAGAGTAGGGGGCGTCCAGGCAAGGCCCCTCACCGAAGCCGTCCGTCGTCACGGGACTGACGAGACATGAAATCATTCATCATCAACATCCAGGCTGATGTTGGCCCCCTGGCTGCGAGTAATTTGCTTCCGATTAGCTAGAGGCGTCCGTGCTAAAAACAGGTCTCTCCGAGTACCGCAGTCCCAGGTGAGCCTAGTTCATCACAGGATGAAACTTTCCCTCATCAACCAGCCGCTGCTGGTTCTCACCTCTGCTTTGAGGCTTGGAGAAACCATAAAATCTCAAGCTGCTAAACAACGCTGATAGCCAAGCCCCCAATTCCCTATTTTGCACAGTTTGCAAGCTCCCTGCCGCCGTTGAGGATCTGTAGGTACATCAGCGTCTTTTAAATCTTTGTGCCTGGGGGGCTATTTTCTACCCGATCGAGTGAGAGACAGCCTGAGCTCTTAGTGTGGTCTGGCTCATGATTAAAAGGCGTCACTAAGAGTAGGTGTGCTATAGAAGGTTTGCCTCAAACACAAAAGTTCTTTCATGCATTTAAGGGATCCTTCCGGAATGCGCCGTTGCCCGATACGGTTGTAATTAGGAATTCCCGCTTCTGACGATTCCTACGTTTGCTGGAAAGCCCCTCCACAAAGGCTTTGTGGCCAAAAGTAATTACATTCACCGCAGCCCCCCCTCTGCCTCGACGCAGTCCCGTCACGCAGGGAGCAGGCAGTAGGGATAGCGGGATAGCTACTCCAAGCTATCCCCTTCGTCTTCCTTGACGCGTAAGCTAGCTGGCACCTGGCGGGCCTCGTGCGAGGATCACAGCAGAGTGGCGTCGCGTCGGGGGAAGGCCGGCGTGAAATTAGACGGGACATCCCGCGGTGACCGCCGAACCGCGTCGTGCTGTTCCTCTAGAATGTTCATGGGAGTGACCTCACTCGCTCATACGCGGAGGTAGAGGCGAATACCTGCGTGCTTGCAAACATTTCATTTTCCGTCTCGCGGCTCCGTAGTTTCCCATGGTTGACTGACGATGTGGGGCGGAGCCTGAATCGGACACTGGCACTGCAATGTCCACTGCGACTCGGTGATGACTAAAGTACCCACTGCAGCACCTAGAAAACGTACGACTTAAGGAGCTCGCCTGCGGTATATATGCTTTTGATTTCTCGTGATACCTTAAGAGACACAGAAATCAAGGGAGCTGGTCCGGATGGCGGGCAAGAGCTCCTTTAAATGTATATATGAGGCATTAGGCTTTGGGATCACCATTTATCCATTTGGCTTCAGAATGGGAGCCAGTGAGAAGAATACAGATGATCCGTATAACATTTAGTACAGAATGTCATTTATCTCAGGTTTGGCTGATATTTGTTGTTTTTTTTTAATACATTTTCTTCTGTACGTGGGTGGATGTGTGACATATGGCAGGATTCCAGCCAATATGCCTCTTGAAAACAAGTAACAAAGGACATCTGGGAAGGGAAGCCACGTTTTGTTAACACTGACTTATCAATGCCCCCCCCCCCTCCAATACAGGCAAAGATAGGCTCTTAAACATCTGTCTGGGTCTTAATCAACGCAATTCCGTCGACACTAGATGAGAAGAAGACCCACGAACGCTTAAAACCCCAATGTGACACACATTCCTGCGTTTGTCACACAGTCCTGCCACTCCAGAAGATGTGATTTGACAGATATTGGGGTCATCAAAAAAATAAAAGAATCACGGTGGCCCATGTCCCCATCTGTGCCAAACGCTGCCTGACAGCACGATGCAAACCAACCAGCACCCTTTCAGTCTTACACTCTCTCTCTCTCTCTCTCTCTCCCTCTCTCCCTCTCTGCCCTTGCCTCCCCTCCTCCAGGACACAAAGATCAGTAGAGCATTAAGCATTTAATTGAGGAGCATGTGTATCATTCTTCTAGTTGAAGCTGCTGGGATTTGCAGAAATCCGTGATTGAAGATTAAAAAATCGGAAAACAGACCGTGAAAAACAGTACAAATAAGAAGAGAGAACAAAGAGCATTTACTTGTTTCGGTTCTGTTTATTACTTTTTCTCCTAGGGGACAAATATTCCCGTATTGCGGTTTTTTTTCGGGTTTTCTTTTTGGACACAACTGGGTCACATTTTGCACGGGACGAAGGCAGTGGCTGTGAGCGGTCTGGCTCCGTTCAGACCCACCATGCTGCTTGGTAAGTGCGCGGAACTTAACTTGGAAATGGTTCAGAGTGCGTGCTGATGTGGCTACGGGCGTCCCCGGCATTTCCATCGGAGCTCCCCGGGATCACGCTGTCGTCTTCACCATATACGCCAGCGTCTCCTGCCTGTGATCGCGTCCATATAGCTTTCGTACTGCCGGGATGCAACAAAATCATCTGAAGTATATTTTTATATAAAAAAATCCAGAAGCCTATCAGCAGGTTATAATAAGAAGTCAAGTGTGGTACTTGTTCTATAAAACGATAAATACGTTCCAGCTGTGTGATATGTATGTGGAGAAGAGTATATGATTGTTGGTAATGCTACAGAAATTTCAGTTAAGTGCTTTTGGTTGACACTGTGCGCATTTTGCATGAAGTTGCGGTATTGATGGTGCATGGGGCTGATATGAGTTTTGATGCGCGGTGTCGATCGGTATTCTCCGCGTACCGCCTTCCTTTCTGTGCGATTGAAGCGTAACGCTTTGCTAAAATCTCGGGGTTTTTTTTCCCCCGATGTGCGACCTGCTTCCGTTTCTGATCATGCATCATAGCCTACCTCCCCGTGCTTTCATCGCGTTCCAACACACACCATCATTGATGGCTATTAATGATTCTCGTTTGGAAATACCGGCGAAGAACGACGGTAATGAATTATTAGATTATTATTTTTTGAACTCCGCAAAAAGTCTACAGAAGTTTAAAGCACGCTGGAACCCCGTGTATCTCCGAGTTAAGCAACACACCTGAGTTTAGTGTTTTACCGTAGTGTAATGTATAGATTTTTAGAGGAAGCATGGCGTTTTTCTGAACACGTTTTAATGATGTATGCCAAACCGAAGAGAGGAAAATGAAAAAAAATATACAAAAATAGTGGACCTTATAGGGTCACATTTACGTAAACTCGTTTTAATGTGCTAATGTCACAAATACTTATTTTGGCACAGAATACATTATTGCATCCCTTTTTATTAAAATATCTTCATCCGATAAATTCCTGCCTAAATGATATTTAATTATCATATTTGATTACAGCAATATAGTGAATCCCTAATATTATTCCACTTTCATGTAGTGATGACAGATAATATTCATCCCTCATCTATCCATCAATTTTCCAAAAGCTTTGGGCGGGGACGAAACCCTGGCAGCATAGGGCACAAAGCAATTTCGAGACGCCGATTAGCCTAACGGCATGTCTTTGGACGGTGGGAGGAAATCGGTGCAATGTGGGGCAAAGACCCCCCTCGATATCCAGTTATCGCTTCTGCGTGTGGTCTGTCACTTGAGCACAATTAACATATAAATTCACACTAAATGGTTATTTTTCTAAACAACCCACCACAACGCTTCTGAAAGCGGTGTACGTTTAATGTAAAAGACATCAGTCTTTTGTGCAATGTTTAGACACCATATTAAATGATTTTGGTGCAGTCTGCCTGTGAGTTGAGCAAACCAAAGAAATGTTGCAGTGGAATGTTCTTGAGAACCTCATCGATGATAGCTTTGACACGGAATCCTGTTGACCTATCAGCTAGGATATGAACTAGGATATTAAGGAGACTTTAGAGTCTAAAATCCTGTCAGTCTTGTTTACTGCACAGAATGAGCCGTACAGATTCAGATTCAGAATTCAGATTCAGAATACTTTATTGATCCCTGAGGAAATTATTTGGACACAGTTGCTCCCGGACAGTAAGTGAAGTACCAATAACATGTAAGGAACTCAATATGCAAACAATATAAAAAGCTGTACAGCTGACATGATCTGTGATTCTGCTGGGGGGCGTGGAGTGTTCCCCACATGCCTCCAAATGGCTTTGAGGCACACACCACTGACTGGTGTTGGCAGGCCCCTGATGGTAGTGGCTTTTAAGGTGACCTCTAACCCAGCTTGGCGGAGGCCTGTGTAAAGTGTGTGGATTGAGCTAGAGATGGACTGCTGGTACAGTAATGAGGGACAGAGGAGAAGTGTGTCAGTGTTTGTCTTGGGTGGCTGCGATAACCGTTGTGCCCTTAGGGGACTTAATCTGAGGGCTTAGAGCCCTTGGGGAACAAATTACCAAATAGCTGCACTTTATAAAGTTAATCGACGACTAAACGTCAGAATCAATCTTGACCTTTTCCATCTTCCATTTTTACCAACAAGCCACTTTTCCCTCCGATACTAGGGGGCTTTTCAGGCAGAAGACCTGAGCAGATTTATGTTTACAGATGACACGTATTTGCTCTCATTGGCTGAGTTATTCCTGTTGATGGTCTTTTTATTTGTATTAGTCAAGCAGCAAAGGGGTATTTAGGTTTTAAGATGTGGACTGGGAGGGAAGGAATCGGGAGTCTGCATTTTCACTCAGGGTTATAACAAGGCACTAATTGAAAAGCACCATAAAATTTTATACTTATTTATTTTAACGATGACTTACAACTGAGGAAGCAAGGTCAGCCAGCCCCCAGAGCAACTGGGGGTTGAATTCATTTGGCCGACCATGGGATTTGAACCAGTGACCTTCTGGTGGCGGGCACAGAGTCCTAAACCGCTAAGCCCCAGTGCACAGAGAGCTTGACATTGAAAGCTTGGAGGTATGTTTGATAGGTAGGAGGAAGTGGGGCAGAAGCTCTTCCAGAGGACAGGACTCTAATCATTGGGGTGGGAAGGAGTCACAGAGATTTGACTTTGCAGGTAACTTCTGTCTCTGGGGCGTGTGTAACCCATTGGTTCCCCCGGCAACAAGAATTCCCGGCTGAAGTCATTGCTGGAAGGCACTGACTACTTTATAGGTAAAACAGTTAAATGAAAGATAAAACCAGGCACCTGCTACAGAATAGAAATTGCTATTGAAAGGTGCTAAAATCGCTCCATTTCTTTTCAGTTTGTCACTTTTCCTTTATGGGAATCTGGGATGCGTTTGTGTCAGCAGTCTCAGTGTGTGCCGATTCGTTTGCAGAGTTGGCCGCGCTAACCTCTGACCCTCTCAGAAGAAGTGCAGATGCTCCCCATAATACACAGTGTTTCGCTGCTTCATTTATTATGCTTATTATGCTCCTCGGGTAGTGTGTAATGTGACTTGCCCACTTCTCTTTTAATTGCCCTCATTTCCCCTGGATTGATTGTTTTATGAGTGTGTGCGTATGCGGGCTGTCGCCGCACTCTGACTGCACGAGTGAAGGCAGGCTTGATTGATGTCCCCCTGTTGCCCATTCAGACTGCGTTAGGTATGTATGCCGGCAGGTCGACCTCTGAGTTTTATTTGTCACTGAGATTTTATCTGTTTACTTTGCCCTGGGCTTGAAAAGGAGGTCAGAGGTCATTGCCTGTCAGCACAGAGGTGTGCTGCTGAGATGGGCTAGGGGTCAGCTTGGAGGGGGGGGCGTTGGTGTCTCTTGGCATGCATCAGCTCTCACGGCCAGGATGCGGTCGCCTGGTTATGACCATAGAATGCAAATCGAGACTCCGCCCCCCCAGTGGAGCATGCAGCATGGATCTGAGTGAAAATCATTTCAGTGAAGAAACAGCCTGCTGTGCTGGCCAGCCTGCTGAGGCAACGACGGCACAGAGGTGGGTTTTCGGCTGGTAGGGGGCACCGTTGAGAACTGGTTGTACTGTGTGTGCATGTTTTTGTAAGGCTCAGTACTGAAATGTGTAGCACATTCATTGGGGAGTGCTGTGTTTACACCCCAGAGGAGTTTCAGTATAAAAGCTAGACCTGTTTGTGCCCCCAAGCTGTGGCCTAAGGCCTTAGATGCCATGGTGACAGGGAGGATGTAACAACAAATGAAAGTTAACTGAAAGTGAACTGACATTGCTATGAACACAACCTGCCAGAGGGGGCACTGTTGATGTACTTTGGAATCACTCACTTCTAATGACTTATCAGTCAAGTAATCTCTAATGGGTTACAGGAGATGAAGCATAACAGTTAGTCTTACCATAAAAGTGTGATCAGACTACAGCATAATTTTTATTTTCAGTTGCTCTCGGCTGTGTTAAATGGACATGCTGGTCATTCCGTCTGTAGGATTGTGTGTTTTAAGATCTTATGACACCATCACTCAGTGGTCCCCCCCCCCCCCCCCCGATGGGTTTGAATTACTTTTTTAAGTCATCATACAAAGAATATCATAGACAGACCCGTGAAAGTGGAAATCAATACTCTATTAACTTGACTCCCTCTCCAATTTTATTCCCGGCCTACTGTATGCTGGCATGGCAACTCCCCCTGCTGCTGAGTCATGGACCTCTGCATTGTTAGTACGGGACTATGCCTTTGGTCACCTCTGGCAAAGGATGCGCCGGGTCACGTTGCGGAGACGTCGGGAGCGTTGGCTGTGTAAATCACCTGTTTGCTGGAACACAGGGTCAAGTCCGGCAGTCAGCACCGTGGCAGGGTCACGTCCAGTAGTCAGCACCGTGGCAGGGTCACGTCCAGCAGTCAGCACCGTGGCAGGGCCAAGTCCGGCAGTCAGCACCGTGGCAGGGTCACGTCCAGCAGTCAGCACCGTGGCACGGTCAGGTCCAGCAGTCAGCACCGTGGCAGGGTCACGTCCAGTAGTCAACACCGTGGCACGGTCAGGTCCAGCAGTCAGCACCATGGCAGGGTCACGTCCAGTAGTCAACACCGTGGCACGGTCAGGTCTAGCAGTCAGCACCGTGGCAGGGTCACGTCCAGTAGTCAACACCGTGGCAGGGCCAAGTCCGGCAGTCCGCACCGTGGCAGGGTCACGTCCAGCAGTCAGCACCGTGGCAGGGTCACGTCCAGTAGTCAACACCATGGCAGGGCCAAGTCCGGCAGTCCGCACCGTGGCACAGTCAGGTCCAGCAGTCAGCACCGTGGCAGGGTCACGTCCAGTAGTCAGCAACGTGGCAGGGTCACGTCCAGTAGTCAACACTGTGGCAGGGTCAAGTCCAGCAGTCAGCACCGTGGCAGGGTCACGTCCAGCAGTCAGCACCATGGCAGGGTCACGTCCAGCAGTCAGCACCGTGGCAGGGTCAAGTCCAGTAGTCAACACCATGGCAGGGTCAAGTCAAGCAGTCGACACCATGGCGAATTCTGATTCACATTTTAAGCAATATGCAATTTTTACCAGGGACATGGTTTATAAATATGCAATGTACATAGTTATTTTTTTTCCTCGAAACACTTGGACACTGTGCTCTATGAGTGTCATGACATTACAAGCCCGCCCCCCCCAAAGAAAGGTTTTGGCAGTTGCCCCCTCTCAGAGTGCGACATTTCTCCCCTGGTTCTTTCCCTATTTTCATCAGACCACGAAAACCTGCATGCTGCATCTTGAGCGGCGAGCGACTAACCGCGGCTGGCCACGAACCCCTCCCCGCGACACCCCCCTCCACACTCGGCTTGCTCGTGCCGGCGTCCGGCGGCCCGCCATGTCGCCATTATCAGCTGCTGCTGTGCCTGCCGTGCCGAACATCTGCTGGAGTTGCGGGGGTCCCTCTAATCCACGCCTGTGTGTCTGCGAGTGTGATGAAGATGTCGGAGAATGTGGGGCGCCGTGCCAAGCCCGGTATTTGCAGACACCACAGGAGAACCATCTTCTTAGATAGATACTTTCTGCACCAGATCCTCAGATCCTTTAGCACTGTGGTCACACAGAAGAGCATTAAGTGTCCAATGCCTAGAATCTATAGATCTATAAATGGAGTAGTCAGACTTTTGGGACATGCTGAAAGCTTAGCAATTGGTTATTCCCTGGTAATGGTGAGATATTGAACTTACTAGAACATCCTTAACGGTTCCTTAAGGCCATCCTTAAAGTTCTATCCCTAGTTAACACTTTCTTGAGTTTTTGTTGACATTCTGTTGCTCTGATCTAAATCGGCTTGAAGGCCAAGGATGGTTGGGGTGTTTCTCTCATGCTGCAGTGGGTCCTTTGTCCCCCTCATGGTGTTTTGCCCCAGTTGGTCCACTGTTCCACTCCACCCCCAATTTTTGCTGATGTGGTGGATGCATCTTTAGTTATAGCGATTCAGGCCAAACCACACCGCAAAAGTGGTCGTCACCACAATGATTTATTATCCCTGTTCCCTCCACAAGGATCCTTGGTCTGGATACTCGCAGTTGTAACGTGAAACTATTCTCAGTCATAGAATCAAACCTATACCTGCAGTTAGATCTAGTTAAACCTAGGAAGTGACTTTATCAGCCCTTAGTGCACAACCCTTAGGTTGAGATGTTTGTCTGCAATGGATGGTTGATGGTGGTTCTCTGGTTCCAGTCCACCTTTGCAGTGCTCCATGGGTGATGATGTGGTAGTTGACACCAGTCAATGCAGGGTACACGGGACCTTCCCCCGTGTGGCTTCCTCCACAGCTCAGTCAATAATTATCCGCTCACGACCACGTCCTACCATCCTCCTGGTCGCCACTCACAATAATGTCCTCCAGTGTCCCATGTCGTGAACTTGCGGTGCTCGGCCCTAATTATTACTATATTAGTAATAGCAACCTTCAGTCATGGCTTGGAGGCGAGGAGAGACAAGTGGGGCTGCCAACTGTTTGTATCCCCATGGCAACCTCCCCAATGGCCCTGTCTACCACCTCGTGTAAAGTCTCTAAAAATGTCTTCCCGACATGTTGGCCCTACGGGACTGCCACTTCCCGTCCTCCTACTAATGAAGGCTGCAGTTGTGTGATGGAGGACGGCGTCGGCCAAACTGGGTGGAAATTGCACACGTGCTGGATGCGGGGATCCGGTTGAGTCAGAAACTCTTAGTCTCCCAGAGGGAAGAGCAGCACCCTGCCAAAGCCCATTGAAACAGCTTGGCTGGACGCTGGACAGAGTATTAGCGTTTCAGCCATCTGTAGGCACTTCACAATCGAATTCCCCTGGAAGCCAGGAGTGTACTGGCCATCTTTTCATTGTCGTTTTTTTTTTTTTAATGTTTTTAATGTAGCTGCTCTGATGTATTCCTAGCTGTCAGGCCATTGGCTGCCACGTTATTCCTCTAGAGGAGGTGTTTCTGGATGTTGTATTTCCTGTGGAGTTTTCCCCCCCACATGCACACATGCACACACACACACACAGACAGATGTCAGCCAATCTTGAGCTTTCTTATCCACTAGCTGCAACCCCCCTCCTCCCCGCAGCTCCCGTAACCGTAACGGCGAGTCCCATTTTATGGGCTTAACATTCTTTGTTCTGCTACCCTGCTTCACATAGTATATACTGTTCCCAAAAACAGAACAAATTTCCCATAATCCATTTGGTGTCACGGGAAATTAAATTACCTTTTGCTCAAGAGAACGTCAAAAATAATGAACGTGAGTGGGCATGATTCCGTTTTTTGTTTAGGTTTTAGTGCTCGACCATATTTGCTCATTTATTTAACGTAACACATTTACATATTAACAAATAGGCACGATGAGGTTTTGCTGCAGAAAATCGTTCCGTCAGCAATTGAAAAACATAAAAAGCTGAGTTGTTCTTATTGGGGAAATTGTTCACAATTTATGAAATAAAGACTGACGCATAGTCTGTAGTTCCTCAGGTAAGTAGTACATTTATTTTACAGGCTAATCCCATATCGAGAAGGTCTCCGGTTCGAACCCTACTCTGTGACCCGCAAGCTTGCTCTTACCTGTATATGTGTTTGTGTGTGTCATGGACAGCAAGAAGGGGGAGCAAAAAGCTCATTTCTACACAAGGTCAATAAAGTCTCTCTATTCTATTCTATTCTATTCTATTCTATATTCATATTCTGACCCAGGTTTTTCCCCACATTGTGGATTCAGGTCTCAGTAAGTACAGGTGTGTGGAACTCTGGAGGCTTTGCTTTAAAGGGCCAGTTGACCCCAGAACTGAAAAAAGAGGGGCTTTGGTGCTGGCCATCAAGGTTGTTCTACTTTGAGTTGCCTAGTTTTGGAGATTTTGGTCGCAGAAATGTAGGGCTTCTCTCAAATATGAATGGCATTGAGTGAATGGGTGGTGATTAAAGTTCTAGAAAAATACATTTGAAAAATTCAATAGCAATGTCTCCTACCAGAAATCAAGACCTGGTTATAGAAGATAATCCCTCTCTAGTGAGCAGTTTAATGTACAGACGATTTTCTTCTACCCAACCCGCCGGGGCGCTCATGCTCGTGTCTTCTGCGTAGTGGTACGATTGCTGTGTGGAGTTCGGTAGAATGAAATAGCACCCCTTTGACTGCGTGTACCGTGCCGACCTTGCGTGTGTAAGAGCAGCTCATCGATATGCCGAGTGGTTTGGTAGGGTTGGGTGGGCAGGGCAGCATGCTGGCCATCTCTCAGTGCTACATGAAACAAAACACTTGCTGAAATCAGCGCTTCCACCATCGGCCCAGACAATTCTCATCCTGAAATCTGCAATGTCACCTTCCATTGTGGATTTGTGAGGGTGGCAATATGGTGACGAAAGTATACTTAATCACCCCCCCCCCCCCCAAATCGCTCCAGTCACAATGAAGAAGGCAGCTTGAGAGTGATAATCCTCTGTCTAGATGGTAGACAGATGGTCTGTCTAACATGGCCAGACCGGAGGAAGGAGAGGACGGATGCTGTACAAATATCAATACGGTCTAATATCTGTCTAGTTTTGCTTGAGTATGTCTGAGAAAATGCTGCTGACATTAAATAAAAAAAAACTACAGCAGGTGAAAGAAAACAGACATGGTACTGTGGTCCAGACACTGGGATTCGTAGTTTTTTAGCCGCATTTTAAATATGTCACTGGCTTATGTATAGAATACAGCTGGATGGGCTGAAGTAGAGAATGTCAGCCACTCTGCTGACAAACAGTTCGGCATTTTATTGCAAAAACACTTCCTCTTTAGCGAATGACAGTCCTTGCCCCAATTCTAAATTCGTCCAAAATCTTGTAATGCATTTACAGTTACAGAACCAGAATAAAATTATGCAACTATGGAGATTGCACAAAAGTGTGTGAGGGGTTCCAGAAATCCCAGAGAAATCTATTTATTGAGAACAACTTTGTGTTCTTGGCATGTGGTTGATGCGTGATGGATGCTGGAATAAACCTGGGTCACAAACGGCCTGATTATTCATCGGCCCATCTAATGACCAGTACACCATTGTATGTTTCATGAAATGAAATCTGGAGGCGGTGTGTGACTCCGTAAATAAGTGCCGATGGGCGGAAGGTTGCTGGTTCAAATCCCATAGCTAACAAAGTAATGTTACTGTTGGGCCCCTTAAGCAAAGCCCAGCTGCTCCTGGGACTAGCTGACCTTGCCCATTGATCTTCACCCCAATGTCATTTTGGACTAAAGCTCCTGCTAAATAAATGAAACCTAAAATGAGACGGGATGGCAGAGACGGCCACAGTAGGGCTGTTGATCGGCGCTTCTACCTTCAAAACCCATGTCCAGTGGCTCAAAAGAGTTCTGTGGGGCTTTATACCTATAAGGATACATACGCAAATACTACAAGTCATTTCACACTGCAGGTATTACCGTGAATTGTAATCAGTGCTGCCACCTTCAGGCCCATCAGTGTATTTCTTTGATAAATGAGGGTACATACTTTTGACTGATAGATCTGCTGGCAATGCAGATAATGACGCAGGATCTATAGTAATCCCATAACAATACATCTAATTCTGCATCACTCTCATTGTTCCTTTGATTCACGGTTCCGCTAGTCAGCTTTCTTATTCGCACCCCAAATGTCAGCGGCAGGGACGAAAACAGCCGGCCCCTGACAGGGGAACGTACCCGTAATGACCTGTCAGGGCTCCCTGAGCTATTGGAAACCTCCTTCATCTGAAGCACTTTATCCCATCAACATCCTATTAACAGCTATCTAGTACCTCATCTTAAATCTGAGCCGCGATCCATCCTGCGTGTGCTCAGGACGATTTAACCGCCGAGGAGGCCCGCCTACCATGGTTCATATGTTTATAGAATCAATAAAATGACAAGAGGAGCCTGCATGCTTTTTCCTTGCCATAGAATTTAAAAATAGGCCATTACTTTAGCAGCATTGAATCGTATTTTCCGTACACCTAGAAGACGACTAAAGGGGTATTTCCAGCAGGGTTTGTCGGAGATGAAATGCAGGCTTGCGTGGCTAATTACACACCGGGCCATCACATCCTCGGAACCTTCGGCCCCGTACACTATGTCTCTCTAAGTCCTGCTTCGAGGAATGGTGGTAAGAAGCACACTTTGCATACAAGATATTCCGCCCCATGTACAAAAAAAGAAAAAAACACTTTCAGGGGTATTTTCTGAGTTTTTAGGACTCGCCATTGTCACCAAAAGGGACTCAGGGAGGGGTTTAAGGACATGCCCCCCTCAATATTTAACTTGGCTGCATTCACTCTCCCCAAAAATGTATTGTTTTGCCCCACCCCAATGCCAAGCTCTGCCCCACGCCCTTGGTGTCAGAGATCAAATGGCGGGAGAAATCGTCGTCCTGCACGCTGCGCCCAAAGGCGGGGGGGATTCCGTAATGCTGCCTGGAGATGGGAGACGGGATCCCTCTGAACTTTCTTGACATCCCCTCTGGCAGACTTCAGGGAACAAAGCCCGCAGCCGCCCGTGCTGGCACGGGGCGGGGGAATTACCGCCCAGGTCTTTTCAGATCCCGCGCTGAGGCATTGCGCACGCCGAACGTGGAAGTCCCAGAGTGATTTGAGTCATCCTTCATCGCTGGCCGCCAGGCTTTTAATATCCTTCGATCTCGACCCTTGCGCTTATAGTACACATGCACGATTCTGCTTTTTCTGGGCCACTAATAAAGGTCAGGGAAAGGTCACTGAAAATGCCACTCTGCCAGCTGGCTGGTTTGCTGTCATGCTCACATATTCCCCTTTAAAGAGGCTTCTTTTTGCTAGGGGCTGTCAGCCAATCGTTGGCCCTTCACACTACTTAGGTGCCTTCCTGCTCTGGCTTCCTCTGTTCAACACCAGCCCCAGAAATGCCGTAAAGGGGGCTAAACGTAAGGTGATTCTAAGGGTCCCTAAATAATTTGGAATGGTCTAAGTTGGGGGCCCAGTATGGTTTTATTTGATCCTACACTAACGGCTACAAGATTTTTGGCTACCAGTTTGGGGAAAGTGTTTTTAAAAGCGTGAAAATCAATTACATTGATTTAATATACCTAAAAAGTTAAGACTATATTAATTTCTCTATGAAAAAACAAACACTGTATTTCATTGTAGCATTTTTCCCCATCTCAAGTTTGTGAGAATGACCCCTTCTTTTTAAGCAGTTACATCCAAGTTAGTTATAAATTATAACAAACTTGTCTCTTGTGTAGAACTGCCTTCGCTGATGGAACTTTTATGTGATATCCTGTACTAGTTCGCAGTCGATTTTATTTTTTTTTTCCAGAAGGATCGTAGTAAAATTTTATGGTCATCAGATGACAGCATGAGCACCTGGGAAATTCCAGAACATTCCTTTCTGCAGTATTCCATGTAGCTTGCCAGTGTGAGGATAGGTACTATTTTTTTAATCCTTCAAGGCAGGAGGTTTATGATTCAGATGTACAGAAGAATGCCAGAGGCCAGCAGGACCAAGCTGGATTTGTTACCGTGGCAACCAGGTTGGAACGAAGACGGGAGCTGGAATGTGAATGGTCCAATTACCATTCACATTTTCAGAAAGAAAGAACTTTTTCTTTTTTTTTTTTTTGGACCCTGTCAATTTCCCAATAATGAGCAAAGATACAGAGAGCTGTGCTTGTTAAGGGGTCAAAAGATGCCGCCCTCCCTCCCCCAGGAACACAGAGCTATATATACAAGGTCGTTGATGATGACACAGACCCCCCCCCCCCCCCCCCCCCCCCGGGGGTTTGACTCACAACCCCCCCCCCCCCCCCCCCTCCCCCCGCCTCTTTTTTTTACCACCCCGCCCCCCCCCCCCCCTTCCACGCGCCCCTCCGCCCACCCCCCCCCGCCTGGTGGGGGCCGCCGCCCTCCACCCCCCTGATGTAGGGGGGGGGGT
>JAODKM010000043.1:13433095-13443824 GCA_026780845.1 Petrocephalus sullivani
GCCCAGGGTACTGACGTACGTGTGCCCCCCCCCCCCCCGATCGGGCAGGCCCACAGCGCCGGGGGCGCCCGCAGCACCGGCCCCCCGGAACCTGCCCCCCTCCTCTTCGCCCCTTGCCCCCCCCCGGGCCCCCCCCCCCCCCCCCCCGAGCTTTGTTCCCCGTCCGTCAAGACACAGTCGGGGGCACGGTTATCTGGAAGCCTCACCTGGCCTGAGGACAATGCCAGACCATCAAGGAGTGACCTCAGCGGTCCTCTGCCTTTTTCTCAGCCAGAATGACCAGGGAACCCAGCAGTCGTTTG
Source organism: Petrocephalus sullivani (assembly GCA_026780845.1). Taxonomy (NCBI): domain Eukaryota; kingdom Metazoa; phylum Chordata; class Actinopteri; order Osteoglossiformes; family Mormyridae; genus Petrocephalus; species Petrocephalus sullivani. The sequence continues at coordinate 13,433,398 of JAODKM010000043.1, forward strand.
GCTTAATAGAAACACTTTGAACACTCTTGAACACTCTGGGGGAAAAAAAACCCAAATGAGGCATTGATTTTAATATCGATACGGCATTGGAGCTGCAGGTTTCGCACATAGTATCGAAGACAGTCACCGATAATGGGGATTCTGGCAGGGCGAGGGTATCTGCCACACAGAATGAATGTTCTCATTCAGTGGTGGCCTGCACTCGATCGCACTATTTACATGTTCGAAAGAAAGCGGCCTTGTATCCATAATAATTATTGTTTACCATAATTACCCAATTTTAAACGCTTGACTCGGCTCTGCATTCGAGTCGACAGATTAAAAACAACAGATATAATCGTAAAATGAAGACGACGGCCCATACATCTTCGATCTACTTAACCCGTGGCTGGAGTTTATACTGCAAGGGACGCCAGTCTACCAGACACACACAGTACTGGCAATTCAGAGACGCCGTTTAACCTTAACTGCATGCCTTTGGGTCGTGGAGGGAGACTCACACATGGATGCTCCACCCCCAGAGAGTAGCGGTAAGATGTCAGACCCCCACCCTAGGTGAGAGGAGGCCACAGCACCAGGGACTTTGCCACCCCAGATAATGATGAAGACTGTTATTGTCTCTGTTGTTTTTTTTTTATTATTGTCATTGTTCTGTATTTTATATTTGACTTAAAAGTGTTTACCACAAATGAAAAGTGCAGAAACAACTTGGAAAAAGAAATCAGGGGGCAGCTAACAGATAATATGGAAACAAAGGTTAAAATGCCCAGTCAAAAGACTGCCTTACAGAGCAGACCTATAAACAAAGACCATCCATTAAGTAAGGGCCATTAAGGGAGAATAACAAGCACACGGCGGTTTATAGATTGTAGTGCTGATTGTAGAGGCATCTTTAAAATTGACAGTCAAGGGCAATGGTGGGCAAAGCATTTCAAAATAATGGATGAAAATGACGCCCCCTCGTGTTTGCTTTAGGAGACCCTAAAGTAGAGCGGTGTTACTGAGGTGTGGTGCGGTTTAATGGCGAGTAGGATGGCATTATTGAAGGGTGAAGCAAGGTTAATGAACAGCGGGGTGGTGTTAATGATGGGTGTAGCAGTGTTCAAGGAGAGTAGGACGGCAGTACAGGAAGGTGAGGCGAAGTTAATGAATGATGGGGCGGTGTTAATGGTAGGTGGGGCAGTGTTTATGGAGACGTACAGGCTGAGCTGTGCACGTTGTTATGCGCAAGGAAGCAGGGGCACCTTGGCGTCTCAGCTCTCCCTCTTGGGGCGGTTTCCGGAATGTGAGAGAGAGGTGCTCACGAGGGGTGGCTGAATTTAGGCATGAGAGGAGCCCCTTCCCAAAGGCTGTGTTACGAAACTGGGGGGGAAAGAAAGACACTTTCCCTACACGCGTGACACATTTCAGAAATCTAAGAGAGGAATTCGCGAGGAGCTGAAGGTTTCTCAGAACACGGAGGATAAATGATGCGTTAGAACAGGTAAGACACAGTCTGGAGAGATTTCAGCTACACGGGCGTCATATCTTACAAAAACATGGCCCAGCTGAGACAGGGCGGATTCCCGTTGAGGAAGCTTGCATTTTCAAAAGAGCTGAGGGTGAAGTGCAGATCTTTGGAGAGCCCGTAATTACTGTCGCTCAAAGTCGGAGGCCAAACCAAAGGAAGCTTCAGTGCACTGGTGTTTTTTCTGTTGTTTTGTGGTCTTGTTGCTATCTAAGTAAGTCTGGTTCTTGCCAGAATATTTTTATCAATAGATATTTTCGTGAAACACGATAGTTCAGTTCATATTCTCCATCCATCCATCCGTCCATCCATTTTCTGTAACTGCTTGTGTTATTCAGGGTCACGGGGGTTCACCCAGTTGGCTCATCTCTGGGGTCACTTTCACAAAAAAAAACAGACCTTTTTAAATTACCTTTTCGCTCCATCTTTTCTTTGCATTGAAGAAATTGAAAGTTGGGTCATCATTGCAGTAAATTTACTGCAGGGGAGAAAAATCCAGTGACCTCTAGATTGGTTTCAGGATAAATACATTTGACATGCCCTTCCTTATCCTGTTTTGTTAACTGGAATACAGCGAGGTGTCAGGGGACCTTTCCCACCGTAATTGATGTGCTGCACGTGCTTTGAGAATAGGTATAATTAAACTCTAACGGCAACCGGTGAATGTTGCAGTCCGTGCACTGCTGTTAGTTTGCGTTGAATGGATATAGGGTAAACAGCAGATCTTTAAACTATACAGATAAAATTTATTTTGACCTTTTCTAATTCGCTGTATAAAACAGTTTACAATTAAACTGAGTTTAAATTAAATGGAGACATGGGCCTGATTGCCGAACTAGAATGTTCCCATGGCTAAAATGTCTCTGAAGAACTTGTGACATGGCTGAAGTTGGTGTGTTTGGATAGAAGACACACAAACAGGTTTTGGAATGTCCGTGGGTCTTTGTTTCAGGTGAACATTAATAAATAATAAATGAATAAAGCTCCTGCCCTCTTGTTTTCATTTTACATTTTAGCCAATGGCTCCAATATCCAAGATAATGGATGAAAATGAGTTAAAATGCATCCGCCTTCGTGGATACACGAGTTTCAGTGCTTTTTTTTTTTACATTTTCCATCAAAAATGAGATAAGACTTTATCTTCTTTGTCATTTGAATTAGATAAGGCTCAATACTCAGTGGGACCAGGAATTGAATGGAAAATTCAAGTTATCTATTCTATGAACTCAATCTGATCAAAGATTAGGAAAAATTTTGTTATATAATGTGAATGTTGGACTAAAACCATATGATATTCCCTGTAGGAGTAAGATTGGTAATGAGCTTTGGGTACCAGCATCTGAAGGATGATCACACTATGTGTCGGTTTGCTTTCATGTCTACATTGATGAGTTAATTTTGTAAAAGTCTGGGTCTTTTTTGTGTTGGGAGTCTATTTTCACAGCTTGTATGTATGAAGTTGTATGAAGGGGTAGTGTGTTTGCTTAGTGAGTAGTATTGTGGCCTCACATCGTCAGGGTTATGGGATTTTTGACCCCAGCTCTGTGTGGGGATCAGCAGGGGCCGTCATCTTGAATTGTGAGTTTACTTCAGTTCCAAGTTCCCTCTCACGTGCCAAACATGTGAATTTGTGTCTCTAAATTGCTTTTAGCATGTGATTATGTATGGGAATGTGTGTTCCCTGCTCGCCCTGTGGTGAATGAGCAGCTATTTAATGAATTAAGGAGAGTATACTTTTATGAAAGCAGGGTAAGAGTATCCCAAGAGAAAAGTTATAGGGCTTTCGCTCACTCTGCCAACCCTGGAATTTGAACCCACAACCTTCCACAGCATCCTAAACCACTGAGCTTTAGTGAGTGAGATGTTTCCTCCACAGCCCATCCGCCCGATCCAGAGCCAGGAAGACTGGAGGAGTCCCCAGGGATCTCGGTCATGCTCACCCCCATATCAGAGGTGTCATCACTGGAGCTGGCCACCTTGACCTCGCCCCACGTGTCCCCGGCGCAGCGGACCATCCCGTCCGACCCCCCCAGCAGTGAGGTCCCAAGTCTGTCTTTTGAGCCCCCCTCCCGGGACCTGTCCAGCAGCGAGGGGGAGGCCATCCTGGACGGGGATAAAGACCCCAAAAGAAGCAAGCAGCAGCTCCACTGCCCCGTGTGCAAAGTCACCGTCAACTCCGTGTCGCAGCTTGACGCGCATAACAGTGGTAAGTCCTGCATCAGTATTGCATTTTTGGCAAGCAGAAATGCATTTCAGATAGACCTCACCCTGCAGTCCGAGCCGAACCTGCATCATACTCTGCATCTCAGCATCACACTTGATAATTGCCATAGTAACACCAATAAAAACACCTCTACTTATCTCTTTACAGATGAGTGAAATATTTGTACTATTATTAACTATATATTAACACTGTGCAAATGCATAGTGTAGATCTAACTCATAGCAGCAAAACACAGTAACTACACTGACACTGAAGCTGAGAAATAGGACTTCTAAGTTTGTAGACTGTCCACACAAATGTTCTGTAGATAGATAAATGATTGTGTACTTATTCAAAATTTAGCATAGCTGAGGTAAGATCTTTTGTCATGAGATAAAGCACAGACTGAGAAACCCAATTTCGATCATAACTCAGTTTCGGTAAAATATGAACATGTCTTGCCGTACGGCAGAGATAACAAAATACTCGTCACACTTAAATGGGATTTATTTTTCAAACATTAAGCTTTTTCAAAATCCTTTATATAGAATAGATATCCATCCATCAATTTTCTATGCAGGGAGAGTAAATGATAAAGAATACTAATTCTCTGTTTACAATGTTGGGTTTTTTTCTTGCATGGTTACCTTGTTTAAGTTTTGAACAGACATAATAGCAGAATAATAGGTGAATGGATGAAGCCCAACCCTTCACTATCCGGTGGCCGCACAATTTAAAATTTGATAATTGACCTGAAGCCATTAGGACCTAGCTGTTCAAATATTAAATTCAGTTTTTCAAATTGAATGCTGAACACACTTTTGTAAACAAATAAGCCATTTTCCTATTGACTTAATGACACAACATTAAAATGAAAAAAGACATTTTAGACCTTTTTAATTGAAACCATGAAGAACCTGTTTTTAAATAATATTTTTAGATCTGAAAGCTTGCAGTCTTATGCAGTTTTATGAATTATATCACATTTCAGGTCATGCACGGGTTTAAAATGTCTTTTCCGGACAGGCGTCAATCACACTCAGGTCAGCCGTAAAATCCCAGGCTTCGTCAGAAGTGGAAACAGAGTGTCGATAGATTTGCCAGGTTAACCCTGATGTTTTATCTGACATCTGAACCATACATTCGTCCTCTGCTATTTTCATTTTTGCACGGAATGCATTAATTTATTACTTAGTGGAAGTCAGTGGGAATGTCTCTGTTTTGCTGGACATCTTCCAGGCAGTCATCTAATTTTGCCACTACATCTTTGTTCTAATCACCTATACGGTACAAAGTTAAGGGGGTGGGGGCATCCAAGGCAGTATTGGGACACCCTGGATGGTGTTATATTGCTAATTAAATCACTTTGCATGCTGACGTAAAACACCCTCCAGATTAATACTAGTGGCCTGAATGAAGTCTCGTGAATCGCTGCTTCTTTTCTTATGCCCCGCCCCCAAACCCCACCCCCAGGGTCCAAGCACAAGCTGATGCTGGAGGGCCAGTGCGTTCAGCCACGGCGCCGGAGCAAAATAGCGGCCTGCAGGAGCAAGCGACTCGGGTCCAAGAGCAGCCTGGGCGTCACCGGCAAGGACTTCCACTGCGAGGTGTGCGAGATCCACGTCAACTCGGAGACACAGCTCGAGCAGGTAATGGCGTCAGGTGGGGGGCCTGGGAAGGGAAAGGGGACACCGGGGTGCACTCTCTCTGCTGCCCAGTCTCCGCAGTATGGATTAGATATGAGTGCTGCATAGCATGCTGGGAGAGTGTTATGGATACAGTAAGTGTCATCGCCTGTCGGGATCGGACCTCAGAATTCAGTGCCAATGGTTAACATGAGGAGTGGAGGTGGGAGATTTGCAGGGACTTAAGTTCCGTTCAAAAAGGCTTTTGGTACAGGTAAACGAGGCTTGGAGGCATTGATATAAACTACATAAACTCCACAGATGTCTGGTCCACAGATGCACGTGCCAGTGACTCTGATGTTCAGGCCTCTGGCAACATAGTCACTGCAGAGGCGTTGCTACATTGTTATATTCATATAATGTAACAGTGTTGCCGTTACGAGTTTACGCGAATATCTCCTATTCATTAGCCTTCGGTGACGGATTCCCAACGAGCCTCGGGTCCACATAATTCAATTGCTGCATTTGGTATAAACAAGAAAAATTAACTGAAGGTTTAATAGGAATTTTTAATAATGTATACGACCCAAGCTGATATCATTTCTCATTGTGTCACTCTCATGGGGGCAAAGAAATACATATTCTTGGCAATCAGGTATTAGAATAAGCTATCAAATGTACAGGAAAATAGATGATATGGATGGTAAAAAATATCTTGCAGTATTTTATAGCACAAACGATAAAATCCCAATGAAATGATTTGGTTTCTAACTGAGAAGCGGAGATTGAGGAAGGTTATGGCTCAGAAGCACAGTCAGAGGTGGGCGGGGCTGGTGACACAGGCTCCGCCCTGTTGTCGTTAGTCACCATGTGACCCCTAGCCCAACTTCAAAGGTTCTGCGGCCCCCGAACTCCGGACAGAATGGAAGAATGAACGTGGGAATGGTGTAGGGGGGGGGGGTTGTCTTTGTTAATGTGTCTCACTGGGAGACCTGTGACCGGTGTCCCTCCCCCATTCCAGCACATGAACAGCAGGCGGCATAAGGACCGCCTGGCGGGAAAACCCCCCAAGCCCAAGTTCAGCCCACACACCAAGACCCAGCAAAGCTCTCTGCTACCGGTAAGTAGAGTCAGGCAGCCTCATCTACACCTGCAGAAAGAGGGGAGTGCACAGAGGTGGGGCCACGGGAGACCAAGCTGAAAGCTGATTGGCTCATGGACTGCCCCCTCCTCTGTCACTCAACAATTCTGGACAAATCATTGCCGTAATAAGCTTTCTCCCTCTGTATGATACAGTACCACATTCACACATAAGATTAAGATTAAGCATGTATTATGTTGATGACTCATATTCTTGTGTATGTGAAAGTATTTTGATATTGTTCAAAAGCCAGATATTTCAGGTAATTTTGCTTACGTTGGTGGGCAGAGGCGATCATAATATTTTTGGGGCAACAGAGAGGCCAATATTCATACAGAGGACCTAACTTAATCATTAGTCAGTGATTCGCTTTGAATCAGTGAGTGACAGGGGAGGAGGCACTTCAGGGACCAATCAGCTTTCAGCTGAGGCTAGTGACCCTGTGGCCCTGCCCCAGTTTACCTGCTTATTGGTCAGCGTACTGAGGCTCCGCATTTTACCTGTCTCCCCTAGAACGTGCGATGGAGTGGCTATGCCGGTGGGGCCGTCTCTGCCGTCAAGAAGGTGTTCAGCCACTACAACCTCAGCTCCCTCTCCTCTCAGGTTTGTGCCAGAGAAACGGTCACGGGGGGGTGGGGGATGGGAGGTGTTTGCATCCTGCCATTTTTCCTATCAGTCCTTCTGAAGAACCCGTGCCTCCAAGCCACTGGTCACTGTTTACCCGTCATTGGCAGGATTTCACTTAGGACTTAAATCAACGTTTATTTATGAAACGCAGAACAGTACAGCACAGCAGTAGATGTGGGCTGTGTGTTTCCCTGGGACCTCCCTATAATAAAGTAATACGTAATAAGGTTAAGGATAAAGAAGAAACCAGGGATATGCGAAATGTGCAAATCGCCCACACTAGTAGCCTGAACAGCTATTGGGTAGCCTGAGGGTAGATGCTGTTAGGAGCACAGGTCTCCGATGGTGTTTCCCTGACAGTAGGAGTGAAAACAAGCCTTCTTGTCTAGCTTAGCTGAGGGGGCTTGTACTGTAGTTCCTCACAGGAAGAAAGCACAAAAGATCTGTCGGGGAGGTCGACCGCGGTGGTAAGAGCAGGGACAGAATCCGGTCTTGGGTGGACTGTCTGTCTCAGACAGACGTGATATCAATGGAGCTTCAGTAGCTGGTCCCACCCAAAGAGATTCCTATAGTGAGACACCTTACTCCGTTATCTAAGAACCTTATTATGCTTTTCTGGTTTTTACCTTTCCTTTAGTGGGTGATGAAAGCTGTTAAACAGTCTTAATTAAGTCTTAATGTCCAAAGTATACTCCAAAGGGGGGTAACCACAGAAACCACTCTTCTCTAATCTGCCTGAAACTACTCATTGGAATTCCAGCTCTTACTTCCGTGACATGGTGAGCTCACCTAGTAACACAATTCTTATTGGCTGCCTACCTGTAAGGATCTGCCCAATCGGGCAAGCTGACCAATCAAAACACGCTTGGCTGCCGCTCTAGCAGAGACAGTGAATAGAGGTGTAGATTATGAGAAAAATGCTTGGAACAATAGTGATGGACAGTGAAAATGTGCATAATAGGTCCCCTTTAAGATATTAACTTGTATATATATATAATGGGTGTTGGGTAGATCATAAGCAGCTGTCTTCACCCTGCAAGCCGCTGGAGGCGTACAGGAGAATCTCTGTGGTGCACCTGCAATGCCTCTGGATGCAGGCTGCAGGCTGCTTTTGGATTCTGGCTGACAAAAGAACAAGGTCCATGTTTCCAGGCCTGTAATCGCTCCTTGCAGATTATAGTTAAGAGCATCCTTATTACGGAGGCAGCAGCATAGCTGTACTGCAGCCTGGTAGGAGACGGGCCTGTGCGTTTTTATAAATAATCCTGTTCTGAGCAGATCCGCTTTTGAGGTTCTTTCTATGCTCTCTCACTTCAGGCGTCTCCTGGTTTAACATTCACTTCTTTTCCAATGATTCCTAAGCATCAGCACCATTATTAAATGTGGCGCTGTTAGAGTTAAGCAAGGGCTCTTGCTAAATTCAGGAACATCAGGAAAACGTGTATATATTTTACTTGCATTCTTTGCTTAGCATAGCCGTGCCAGCACAGGACAATAGCTGACAAACTGTGATAACGGATATGGCTTTGATGAGTTATTTAAAAACATGCTGCAACTGCTGCTGGTTGATATTTTTACAGTCCAGAAATAGCTGCTTAGCATGAATAGTTAATCGGCAAACATTAGTTTGTGTTGCTTCATGTGATGCTAGCAAACTTTAGCGGTTTGACAGTCTTTTAGGTTGAGCAGAATAAAGTGATTAATGCACCTAAATAGTAATTTAGATTTACGCAGAAACTGAATTCGCATTTTTGGCGAGCGTCGTTTTTGACTGGCATGCTGATAGGCCAATCCGGAAGGACTTCTGTATTGTTTCGTATCTGCCCTCCCATACGATAGGCTAAAGCATCCTTCTCTTGTATTATAGGTTACTTCTGTACTTGAGACATTTGTTTGACTATTGTTAGAATTGTTATTAGCCTAGCAGTAATTACTGACTTCAATCAATCCATCTACCTTCCAGAACTGCTCACCCAGCACAAGGTCACAGTGAGTTGTTTATCCAAAGTCCTGGTGGCTATAATGTACTTGAATGATATTCTGGGGTGGTGTTATAATTTTTGTCCGAGTATGCCAGTTATTCCTTTTATTTCATTAACTTTTAATTAACTGTTAAACGATGAAACATGCCATGGATCATTAAACTGTTAGGCTTCTGTCCACACGTGTGCTCTTCTGAGCTGCCTCGGGAAATATCTGGAGCTGTATAATTGAATAACGCAGTTTGGCTAAAATCTCCCGCTGGCCATTTAGCAATATAAAATTAAAGGGAACTTTGTTTAAGCAAATGAGGTCGCTGCATTTAGTGAATGAATATGAGAGGGAAACGATATTAATCATGATGGGTTGTAAAACGTTCAGTAGCTAGCTTATTCCTAGTCGCACCATTTGGGGGGCTATGCTAAAGAAAACCCCGGAGAGAGTTAGCGTACAGCATGGCTACGCTAATCCTGCTAACTGCTATCTGTGGCTCCTCTTCTCCCACAGACCAAACTGGCCCTTCACAAGCAGCTGACCAAGAGCCTGACTGCAAGTTTCCTGCCCAGCCCGCTGAGCCCAGCCGCCCTCTGCACGGTGGCCGCCAACCCGCTGGCGCTGCGCCACCCGGCGGGAACCACCACCTTCATCCAGGCCCCTCTGCTCAGCCCCGCGCTTTTCCGGCCCGCCCCAGGGCCCCTCAGGGCGACGCACACCCCCATCATCTTTTCCCCCTACTAGCACTAGGGGGCGCCTTGGGGCTAGTGGAACGATGCAGTCAGCGAGAGCCCTGGCAGACAGCTGGCTGCATGGACGTCCTTCTGCAGACGCGCGAGGCGAAGGGTCACGTGGCGGCCAGGCCTCCTGCCTTCTGTGTTTGTCTTTTTATGTCTAACATACGGCCCGAATGGACCTTTGCCGACAGCCCGGAGAAGCATTTCCATCATCGTGTTGTTTTTTTTTATTTATTAGAACAAAACTGTGTAAAAAGGCCGCTGCAAATAAGATACTTGATGCTTCTCGATATATGTTTAAGCAAACGTGACAGGGACCCTCAGCCTCGCTCATGCTCCACCCAGTCGAGTTTAGCATAGGATGACAGTGTCCTGATTCTTTAGCAAATAATGCAGATCCTTTGCTTTTCTTGGGGGGGTTGGGGGGCGGGGGGGTGAAGCCATGTGGTGGGTAGAAGGATGTAGTTGCGCTCCAAAAGTAGGCACAAGTTTAAGCCAATTATGCCATCTCTAAACTGCATTGCACTGTGGGTAATAATCATGATTTATTCTAATTCTTCAGAGTGTGTGTGTGTGTGTGTGTGTGTGTGTGTGTGTGGGGGGGGGGGGGGGG
>JAODKM010000043.1:13484275-13520120 GCA_026780845.1 Petrocephalus sullivani
CCCCTTGCTTTTTGCCAAGTGTTAAGTGTTTAAGGCACTTTTAGCCTTTTTTGGGTGCATTCTGTATTTTCTACTAACTGAAATGGTTGATACTCAAAATGAACTGACCAAAAAAAAAGGCTGTTCCTGCGCTTAAAATGTGCATGCTGGGTGAAGTCACAGCAAATCCTGTACTGGTGGTTCTTTTAGTGGTACGTGTCTCCGCCCCCCTCAACCATATCACACTTTATTTTTTTTTTAAACTACTTGTGAACTAGAAATGAAATTGTCTCTGATGGCTGTTATTAGTGTGTATGCAAGGGTTAAATGATTTGTACATCTTGGCTTCATAGAAGATAGACCAAAGGTTTGTGGATGTGATTTGTGACTTGTGAAAACTGTGAAAACTCTTGCGGAATTTTGTTCCGGTGAATTACCTGTTGAACACGGCAACACACAGACATTAAGAACAGTTTCAGTGTATGGTGATAATTGTATGTCGCTTTAGGAACTCTTAGTCTGCACTTTCTCAGCTAGGGTGATTTACAGATCTGCATTCCATTTTCATATAGACAGACTTGTTAATCCAACTCCAATTTAAGCTTTTAATCTCCATTTTGCACATTTAATGACATTTAACACGGTATATTGACTGTTTACTTAGACTAGTGTGTAGGTTTGTAGTGCTGGAAACCATACTAGCGTAGTTCCTTGAGCAAGTGAGGGGTCTATTTTTGCACCTTTGAAATTTTTTTACACTTAATAAAGTTTGCTTGGGTTAAAAATAAGTGTTCCTTATTGCATCACTATGTGTCATTCATATTTACTGAAAAACCGTGTATGCTCTTGTTTTGAATGGATCACTAGAACATAACGCGGGGTTTGTAAAGTACTCTTTTCGCCTGCAGGTGGCAGTATTTAATCACTCCTGGGTTGAATCGTTAGGGACGTGGATCCAAATGGGACAATTAAGACATTGTCATTTTCTGTAAGTCTCTGTATCCGAAGAATGTAAAATGTTTTTATGTGAAATCTCATGTAGAGGGAGCTAATATCTAAGGCTTCTGCACTTGCCCATACCAGTTTATTACCCTACAGTCTCTGAAACGGTTTGGGCCCTGTATATTCAGATCCCCTCAGGGCACCCAGGCATTCCGGAAGAGCGCATTCCAAATTTTCTGCTTGTGGTGACTCTCGGCCCACTTCGCTGATGCACCCACTTCTGAGTTCCACTGCAATTTCCTGAGCAGAATCACTGACCGAACTAACACTGCATATCCAGGCACGGTTGCAAAAGAGCTACTATTGCGCAAGGCCATGTTGGATGACGCAAAGAGAGAAGAATTTGCCAGCGGTCTTTGTCCCGAGTTTACCCCATTTGGCCTTGCCAGTTTGGCCAGCCTGTAGCATACACATAAGCACTGCTATGGGAATGTTATGAGAATTACACTTATTACTGGTGGAAGGCCAAGATCTGAGTATGGTGTAAATTTCACCAGGTTCAAACACTTTATACACTGGTCATGGATTGACTATCTCAATGCTATACTTTTGTGTTCATTGTTTTGGTTCAGTGAAAAATCAGTAATTGTTTAATTTGGGGGAAGGCAACCAGGATCCTGGAGTGCTGGTGTCCAGCAGGTTTTCTGTCCTACCTGGTCTCTGGTGAACCACACCTGATCTCAGGCAGATTACTTGGGTAGGATAGAAAACCTGCTGGATACCGGCACTCCAGGATCAGGGTTGCCTACCCCTGGTTTAATTGATTATATGGTGTTGTGTCAATGGGGTGAAAACTAATTACTGTCCAGACCTTCGAGCTGGCCTCGAGTGTGTGTGTGTGTATTTATATATCTATAATTAATTAGACTTGTTTTTATAGTACTTAAATGAGGTCCTGTGCTGGAGGAATTCTTGTATGTACAGTGACCCACAGGAAATGGTGATATCCTTCATCAAGATAAGATAAAAAGATTATCGAGAAGATTAAGAAGATTATAAAATGACTTTTTAGCAGGTTTTGACTGAGAGCAGCCATGGTGAGGCAGTAACTAATAGTGCAAGGCCTCCTAGTGAGGCTTCCAGAATCGCAGCACTGCCAATCTGCGGTTGGTCATGCTTTGACATAAAAGGTGAGACTTCGAGTCTAACTATGGGCACTGTCACATGTCACATGTTTATATCCCTGTGTTTTATTTAATTTCTTTAATGCCGGTAACCTCATAAATTACGCCTCATTGGAAGCTGGTCCCGGAAAGGAATAGGGTTCAGTAGCATAACTCATTTACATGGTTATGATAGGTATATGTAGATATCAGGGTTGTCAACTTTGGTCAACTGGCTGATATGAAGCTTTCAATTCGAGTCACATACACACGCATTTACATGCGTGTAACGGTTATATTACATTGTAAACAGTCTGTAGGGATTGCAAACTACCCTAACGCTTTTGGTGTAGCTAATTTTAGGTTTATAATGGAATGATATAGACGACGTAAAATTTCTTGGGTGAGAGTCAGAAAGAGTGAGTTGGCAAATATCACCCAGTAATATTTCACTCAGTGACAGGTAGGTATTGTATATATACTTATTATAATATAATCGAATATAATATAAGTATATATAAAGAGAGACATGACTACTATATATATGTGTACGGTCAAGGATTTTCATTTTTATGATTTTTTTTATGAAACTGTGTTTTTACGAAACTAACAGTCATTCTTTCAAAACCTCGGCGAACGTGCGATGGCCTCCAGCACCAATCAGCGGCGCCGGTCCGCTCTAACGGGTGGCCTGAGCCAATCAGCGCGCAGGGAGAATCAGCTAATCGCGTAACGAGAGCGAGGCCGGGGAGAAACCGGGGGAGAAGCCGGCAGCACAGCATCCCGGCGGCGGCGGCAGCAGCACCAGCACCAGCACCAGCACCGACAGCGGCGCCTTCCGAAGCACATCCGGGGCCGCTTCTCCCCGTCACTACCGCGCAGCAGAGGTAAGGCGTGATTATGGGGCAGGTAACTCACCAGGTCCGCGTGTTTTGCGGCGCCCCGTAAACTAGCCGGCAGTTGCGCCCGAAGTTGCTACGCCGGGCTCTGCAAAGCCGGCGTCTGCACCACTTACCGGCTTGCAGTGTTGCATTGGCATTATGTCTCTTTTTTGACCAATGCATACGTTTGTCGGATACGTGGGACATGTTAACTAGCGACCAAATCCGTGCAATAAACTTTGCGCCCAACGTCACCCATTCATCGCCCATTCATCGCCAGTTCCCTTCCGTGCCCTTTACATTATAACCACCTCATAACAGGTGCATCAGCATTGCAAGTTAATATATGTGACTTTGTGAGGTTAGAACTATAAATCAATTTTAAGGGAAAACTATCTGATATTTGGTGCAATGCTTTTACTAAGTTTAACAGCACGATGCTTTATTGACAATTGTTCGGTAAACACTGGCTGCATGTCAATACTGAGCACGCTGCTGGTCCGTATTATATTTTACAGTAGTATCATTCCTACCAGTATGGGACGTGTAACTGGGGCTGGTTTTGCAAATAAAAGCGTCCCCCCCACACGTTATCTGCCCCTTTATGGAGGGATGCGGGTACAATCTTGCCTTTGCACAATGCAGCGCTCGCGCTCCCCGGTACTGGGCGAATTTAGGTGCATTGGTGGTAAAGAGGAAACCAGCAATGACACAGGAGAGAGCCCCATTCTTGCGTTGCGAAATGGCAAGTTTCCGCGGAAAGGAAACTATAGACTGGGTTACAATTGCCCATCTCGGAACGCGACAAATGGGAATTGACTGGCGCTCGTGAACAACAACTTGGCACGAGTGGTCCTGAGTTTTTACGAAGCTCTTTTGGCTACGCAGGCAGTAGGGAGAAGCTGGTTTCTCGTCCGTGGGTCCAAAGGTCTGCGCATAGGCGATTGCACTTGAGACAGCCCGGGGTGCATTGGAGGGGAAGCCGGGCGCTTAGGGCGTGGGGTGTGGGGTGCGAGAGTGTGGGTTGAGATGACAGGTGAATGATAAGGATCTCTCTGACTTGTATAGATGCACCCATCTGCACACAGCTGTTGCCTTGTTTCCTGTACCTTGTATCCTGTGAATTTATTGTTAAATTAAAACATTTTTTTTTTGCTCTCCATTCTTTGGAACCGGATATTTAGTTCCTTTTAAGACTGCCTGCCCTGGTCCATTTGTATCTCTTGTGCAGTATTCTGAAGTGGGTAGCATGAATGCCCTGGGGTGGGATCAGATCCCATCGCCACTATATAACTGAGGCTGTCATCACTCCAGTCCCTGTCACCCATTGTCCCTTACAGGTAGAAATAAAGCAATATGAAAATAGAATTGGTTATGGTGTGCGATGTGCAAAAGGCCTGATTTATTTTATTTTTTTCCCCATTTCGTTAAAGATTGCGAATGTTCTGTTGGGTATATTTGCGTTAAAGAACTGAACAATGTATTTGCTAAATTATAGCAGAAGGACTGCTGGGGCGTGAATCGTTAGTGAGAGTGTGGCGTCGAGGGTCCCTCGGAGCAGCAGCCTTCTCCTGCAACGATGCCCAACCCCAGCGGAGCAGAAACACCCTCTGATAGCGCCCCCCAACCCCCATTGTTTTTTCCTGAATTGTGCTTCTTTCTACCTTCTCCCTGCGTCTTTTTTTTTTTCTCTCTCTCTTCTCTGATTGGTTAACACCCAGGTTATTAACCCCACTCTCTCCCTATCCCAGGCTTGATTTAATTAAGAGGCACAGAAGTAGGGCCATGCCTAAATACTGGTGGTCCATGTCTGGATTACGTATCAACCTCTTATCAGATGCAAATTGGGCCTGGGGGGGGCACTGACACGCATCAGAGCAGACGTATGACTAGATACTGCAGAGGTACGCAAATATGGCAGCGCGACTTGCAGAGTGTCGCCCGCTCTAGTAAAGTGTCCTTCCACCCCACAGTCCCAGGCGGCTGTCAGCAGAAGAGCCATGTCTGCCAAAGCCATCTCCGAGCAGACGGGGAAGGAGTTTCTCTATAAGTATCTCTGCACCTCGGCCGCTGTCCAGAACCGCTTCAAGTATGCCAGCGTGACAGCCGAGACGGACTGGGGCCGGCTTACCCAAGAGCACCCATGGCTGCTTACTGAGGTGAGAGCTGCCTACAGCCTTACAGCAACAAGGACACCGTTACTTTGTTCTTGGCGCACGTGGACACCTGTCACTTAATTGTGAACATGTTCATATGAATATGAAGATACTATATTATTCCCTGGGGGGGAAATTCTCTCTTCACCCTCCCCATCTTGATCTCCATGATGCACCGATACCTGTGTTAGTGAGAGGAAGCTTAGGAGCAATAGGGCAGCCTCCTGTAGTGGTGCCCATGGAGCTGGGGGTGAAGGGCCTTGCTCATGGGCCCACAGTTGTGACTATTCTGCTGAGGCTCGTCTCAAACCAGTGACCTTCTGATCAACCCTGGACCCGGCTTTTATGTTATCTTGATGTCTGGTTGGAGCCAGCGTGTCGTGACGATGCAAAAACCCAATAGATTTATCTGGCGATTTAGCACTGACAGTCACCGCTGTCCCCTGACTCCTGGCTGGATTCCAGAATTAAATGGAAAGTAATTTGATTGGCTTGGGCAGTAGATGTTGGGCTGTAGGCCAGAAGGGAGCTTGTGCCTGAACTCGATGCAGAGGTTCTTAGAGGAAGTTCATACAGGGGGTTGGAGGGCGTCAACTGGCCAGGGTATCTCTGGGAAGCTGTAGGCTCCAATTATGAGAAATCCTCTTGCATTGCATTTACCTTTCAAAGAAAGAAGGCTTTTGCACTGTCAGAAGGTGACGCAGAAATGTGAAAGGCCAAGAAAAATGTTAGAGAAAGACATTTAATTCTGCCTATTATACTCTGACTGTATGGTACTGGCTGACAGTGCCTTCGGTTTCCTAATTATCTGAGTCATTTTAATGGTTTGTCCTCTATCTTTTACTGTTTTTTTTTCAGAGCTCAGTATTCAGTTTTAAAAAAAAACTGGTCCGGTGTTGTGAATGGAATGTGACTATGGAGGGAATCTTGCCCTGAAGTATAGAGTGTTTTTTTTATATGGGAAAACCTTAGCTTTAACACAACCTCTGACTTGTAACCTGAGAAATTGCGCTCGCCATGTTATTAACTGCTTTGTGGTTTTGGTGGGTTGTGATTGGTCCTTGTAAGGGCGTGATCTCCTTCTCTGTTACAGTGTGGTGTGCGTAACGAGTCCCGGCCACAAAGAATGCATTAATATCTGATATGCCTCTGATTTACGCATCGCCTTATGTTATCAAAGCTGGATAGTTCAGGTTCAGAAAGTAAAAATCTGGACCTTGATTTTGTTTCGACCGGCCAGTTGAGTACTGTTAGTGTTCAGTTTAAAAAAAGTCATATTGTCCTGCCCGACAGCGGCTGGTGGTGAAGCCTGACCAGCTGATCAAGAGGCGGGGAAAGCTGGGCCTGGTGGGCGTCAACCTGGACCTGAAAGGCGTCCGGGATTGGCTGAAACCCCGGCAAATGAAGGAAGCCGCGGTGAGTCGGAATGCTCCGCCGAAATAGCTGGGTCATATTCATGGCCGGGTCTTGTGCTGCCTTTTTCTTTTTAAAAATATATTTAATTTATTTATTTATTATTATTATTATTGGACTGAGGCACTGACTTTCTTCTGGGGACACCTGAAGGGGAAGCAGCCCTACTCTGGCTTCCATTTCCCACATATAGGCCCATAATTACCTTCAACTCCCTCTTCCCACGTAGTCTGGGGGAGATCTGCTTCAACATGTCTCACCAACATTAAAAATAAAAAAAAAAAAAAAAGGCCAGTCAGGCCAGGCACTCTCGGTACCGGGCTTGGCTCTCTAGCTCTAAAAGCACACGGTCTTCCTCTCTGGGTGTTAATTTTCCGTGATAAATCCCCAGGTTCTGCCCTGCCACTCCAGCTATTAATGTGACGCTGCATTTCTCCTGACGCCGCTGTATTGCAGTTTTCGATTTCAGTAAATATGAAATGAACTTTTGTGCCGTAAGATTTCCTCCCTGTGTGGTGCTGTCGATTTATATTTCCTCTCCTGTCCCCTCCATTCTTCCGGCTCTTTCTCTGTCGTGTTTTAGTGAGCCCCCCAGTTCTGTGGCGGGTAACTTGCCATTGTTCCCCTGGGAGCTCTGAGTCAGCGGGGGAGTCGCATCCTCCGCCTTTGTGGGCCCGCTCTCCGCTCTCTCCTTTTCCCTTGGCTCTTTATACCGCTTTGTCTGAAATGTCACCACTCAGTCCCTTCCCTGGCAGTGCCCATGTAAGTCCCTGCTCCCGGCCGGGCGTCAGCTTGCCTGGTGACAAACTGGGAGTCTTTGGTGATATGGTGCTGGCACAGGGGCACAAACTGGCACCTCTGGGGCGTGTGTGGCTCAGTGGGCTGAAGGGTTGGCGAAAAGAGACTTTCCTCATCTGTGATAATATAATGTAAGACACAGGCTGAACATTTTATATATATAATGTATGTATATATATGTATGTATATATATGTATGTCTTACCTGAACAATTACTGTATGCTGCCTGGCATGTTAGGCGTTCTCCTGGTCAGGCCTTGAGGATTTCGGGGCAGTCCTGACGTACATGTAGGCCTTGGCCTATCTGGTTTTACTCTCCTCCTCCTGGTTGCTCATACCCCATTGCTGCCCTCGCCGTCTCCTGTCTCTGACACCATGCTTGGTGCTCTCAGACCCCTCAGGTTCCCGTCCTGCCCTCCTGCCTCAATGGCGTCTCTATCAAGCTGTTTTCCCCCTTTAAAGTTGCCTGTCTGTCATGTAAAATGGGATGTTTTTCCTCTCTATAGGCATCCATGCTGGTGTTCTCTGTCCGTTGGTCTGTACTTTTTTTCATAAGTAGTCCTAATGGACGCAGTCGCCAGATAAATGGAGGTGAGCATAAACGTTCTTTCTGTGTCCTTAGGTGGGGAAAGCAAAGGGGATCCTGAAGAACTTCCTCATCGAGCCCTTCGTGGCCCATAAGCAGGTGACTCGGGACTCTGAGCTCGGGACTCGGGACTTGGGACTCGGGGCTCGGGACTCTCTCCAAAGTGTCTGCATCTATGTGGTTCTTGGATTTCTGTGCATGGGTAGCAAGACCCTACTTGTTTTGGATAAAGTCAGATAAAGCTGGGATTCCCGGCCAATCAGTGCTCAGTACTCTGCCAGTCCCTGGAACCCTGGGTGATTTGTTGAGGGGTTGGTTAATTTCCAAAAATTCACCATTATCAAGCCACACCTTTTTTTTAATGACCCCTGACATTCCAGCACCCCATCCCCACCAGTTCAGAAGTTTAACTGGTCCCAGTCAAAAGGTCAAGAACCCCTAGGCTTAAGAATCATATCTTTGGTCATCAGTCACATAGTCACAACAAGTTCCCTGAGAACCCGCTCCATAATCTCTCTGGCCATAAGAGCAGTTCCTTCAGGACTGCTGACCTCGTGTTCCCACTGTGTCCCCCAGGAGGAGGAGTTCTACCTGTGCATCTATGCTGCCCGCGAGGGCGACTACGTGCTCTTTCACCACGAGGGTGGTGTGGATGTCGGCGATGTCGACGCCAAGGCCCAGAAGCTTCTGGTGGGCGTGGACAAGAAGCTGACGGAGGATGCGGTCAAGGGACTGCTTCTGACGCACGTTCCTGCAGACAAGAGAGAGTAAGTGCCCGCATAGCAAGGGGGGGTGGTTCTAGAATTTTTTTTTTTTATTTTGGTGCATAAGAGGGGCCATAATTTATACAGTGGGGCCAAGCTTATCATTAGCCAATCATTTGTTTTGAGTGACAGTGACAGATCGCTCCTGTAGCCAATCAGCCAGGGCTAGTGCTCCAGTGGCCCCTCCCTTTTACACGCCCACGGCACTTGGCACATGCTACACCCTACGAGGGTTTCAGGGCTGGATGGCTAGAGGGGAGAAATGCAAATCGTCTTTTCTGAGCCTTTAGGCCACTGAAGGCTCCTTAAACTCCGTTAGCATAAATAAAATGCCTTTAAAGGAAGTGGCATTAATGGTGCATACTCATATTTTTTATATGATGACACTCTTGGAGACCTCTCTTCCATTAGCAAAATGAAGCCATCACCAATCTCCCCTTGCCTCAAACCCCCCCCTCACCCCGGGCTGCTGTCTGAGCATGTCCCCGGAGGAGATCATTCTGATGTGTGTGAGCAGAAGCCTACACAACCCCCCCCCCCCACATCAATTTCAACCCCTGACCTCTGGCTGGCAGGTCCCTCTGACGGCCGATCCTGGCTGCCAGCATTGGCTGACATTGAGAGAGACTGCAATGCCCCGCCTCCCAACTGGCACGTCACCCTCCAGGGCCAGCCTGCCAATTCTGCCGCCCCCCCTCAGTCTGTGGGGTTAATGGTTTGCTGGCTCCCGGTTTATGGGGAGACCAACGTTCACGTCGCATGTCTTCCTGGAGCTCTGCCAGGCTGGTGGGCCGATGCCGATCGGCCGCGTTATGCTGTACCTTTGCGCACGAGCCCCGACGAGCCAAGTCTGCTCTTATTTCAGTTTGTTGCGACTTGGCAGCATTTACCACATGACGATTGTAAGTTAAGTATCTGTGATTGGAAGGTCGCAGAGTCAAATCCCATAGAAAGCAGAGTCATTTCTGTCGGGCCCCAGAGCAAGTCCTGCATTCAGGATCGGAAGATTGATTCTTAATGGCTAATGTGATTTAAACAACAATAATGGTATTTTCCATTGTTATTAGTACAAAAGGCACCTGCAGAACATAAGCAGGAACAGCAGGGTGATGCATTCATATAAAGCCAATATTCAGACAAGTAAGATCCGGAATTGGAAGCAGTACATTTGTCATTGTTAAGCCGGGCGTGTAGCAAATTTGATTGGAGTGGGTGTGTCGTGTTATTTAGCTGCAGTGAATTATGGGCACAGAGGGAAGCCGCCCTAAAGTTAGCAGCTAGGGTCTGAAGATTAGAAGCAGGGACTGCGTAGAGCGTTTGGGTATGGTGGTTTGGGGTGTTTAAGCTCCGCTTCATCTCATCCTGCAGGGTCCTAGCTAGTTTTGTGGTGGGGCTCTTCAACCTGTACGAGGAACTGTTCTTCACCTACCTGGAGATTAACCCGCTGGGTAAGTACTGCCTGTGGTAAGAGCTGCCCACGCTCGACGGACGGACAGGCCTGAATGTCCTGACGTAACCTGCAGCCAAAACGTGGCGTCTGATTTCTCGAGGCATCCGTCTGCATGGTGGCTTAATCTCCCTCTGAGCTCCTTTAGATGTTCATCTGAGGCATAAATAAAGGGTGGCAAGTATAGATGCCGGGAGCCCTTCAGATGTGCAGTGTTCGCAAACTCTTGGAGTGTTTGCTTAAATGTTAGAACAGCAGACATTTGTGTTTATCTTATTGAAGGGTGTTACAAATTTTACTAATTACTCGTCAAACTCTTTAACTCTGAACAGCTCTTTTGGAAGTGTAATTTGGGTTTCAATTTATTAATACTTGAAAAAATGTTTTCATTAAAACTACGGGGTTCTAATGTTTTTAATATTTTTTGTAAACAAAAAAACAAAATGATAATAAGTAGTTTTTGTTGTAAAAGCTATAAATTTGCAATATTTTTGCTGAATTAATTGAACGCCCCAAAGACTTTCTGTGAGCACTGTATGTTAACAGTAGCCCCTCCTTCCAGCTGCAAAGGAACCGTGACCGATGATAATTAGATCCTTTAATGATTCGATAGCAATTCTAATACGAAGATAACAAGTTATCCATAATGGATAGCTCAGCCGTTTGATGAACCAGCGTGCCTTTGAAATGTAACTGCGACTCCGCTGGGGGTGGCTCTCACAGCTGTCAACGCACACAGCGTAAGCCGGCTTGGCTGCCTTTCATGTTCTCCTGCAGGCTTAGTGTAGAAGGTTGTGGGTTCGAACCCCATGGCCAGCATAGACATTGTTTCACTATTGGGCGCTTGATCAAGGCTCATTAACCCCAACTTCTCCGGGGGCTCAGAACGCTGACACTGTTCTAACCCCAAAACTTGCTCATGCTTGTATGTATATGATTCTGTGTTTTTGATGGAGAGAAATATGGGGTTTGTGGAACCCAAAGGCTCCTCGTATATCCGACCTCCATCAAATGGCAAGTCAGTTATTCATTTCAATCTGCAAAATGTGTTGGATTCTGGCCCTTCCAGAACTGGAGTTGGGCAGCCCTGATTCATTTCATTCCTCCAAACGTGGCTTCTGTGTTTTCAGTGTCAGACAGGAGAGTGAATCGCTCGGCTAAACCCAGTGCTTTGTCAGCAAGGCTCCATAGTCTTTGGAGCCCTGAATCTCTGCAGTGGCTTTGCAGTTCTGAGATGCTGCCTGTTGGTTCACAGGGCTTATTGCTGGTAACTACAGGTGTGCAGGTTCAGGACTGTTACACTTAAACCAACGCCAGCTGTTTAACTGTGTTCCTGGTGCCAAACACAACAGAGAAACGCTATACAAATTCTAGGAAAACCATGTGTCAGCCATGGGCAGAGAGCTGATATATATACCATAAGCCATCCATTCATCCATCATTTAACCACTTATTCCGGTCAGGGTCGCAGGGAAACACAAATCAGTAATAGAATAATAAATCAACACACGTCTTGCTGTTTTTACTGTCCAGATCCGCACACGCCTACCCCGCCCGCAGCCTGGATGTTTTCCTGGCTGTCTGAATCTGGCTCTCCATCATCCCCCTGATCTGTACGTCAGCTGTGCCCCTTTTAACAGACCGTATTCTGCCCAATAACATTGGATTGACGGGCTGGCTTACAGCCGACAATGCCCCCCACCCCACAGGCACGCTTTCAAATGATTAATGGAGCCCTAGCCCTGGCTCCCCCTCTGTCATTTAGACCAGCTAAATTAGATCAGCTTTACTGGAAAAGGGGGCTGTCTCAGAGATGTATGACGCAGATGCTGTCCGTGGCCGTGGTCTTGCTTTAGACGCCTCGTCATCCCAGAGATCTAAGAGTCGCGATCTCCCCGTCTCGGAACATTAAGTGGCCCTGCAGGAGTCACTCGGACGCACCACGCCCCAAACGGGGAATTTTAAGGGACTGTAATTCGGTTGTTAGCACTAGAGCAATGTGATTGTTGTTATGATACACAGTTTTGGTTTTTAGGGGATGCAAAGTTGTTCAGTCCAAAAATGCATCATTACATTTACAGAGTAGGTTCAGATAGTGTCTGGTGCAGTTGAGGGTTTGGTTCAAGGTCCCAATGGCGATATCTCTTGGCTGACCCTGGGATTTGTGATAACAGCCACAGTGTCCCAACCGACTGCATCGTCATAAATATAGCACAAGTTTTCTTGCTGCATCGATTGGTGTCTCTGCAGATGATCAAGATGGATGCATTAATTTTCGCTAACCCCACAAACTAATCGCAATTCCTGATGGTTCCCCCCCTCCCAGTGGTCACCAAGGATGGAGTCTTTGTGCTGGATTTGGCAGCGAAGATCGACGCCACTGCCGATTACATTTGCAAGGCGAAGTGGGGCGACATAGAGTTCCCTCCGCCCTTTGGTAGGGAGGCGTACCCTGAGGTGAGTCTCCCCATTCTGACTAAGACCTCTCTGGCCATTCATTCGTTCCCCACTTGTCAGGACTGACCCTACAGACCAGCTAGCCTTGAATCGGCATTTGTTTGACAGTGGCGTTATACATGACAAAGGGGGTGTAACTGGAAAATGAGGGATATACAGGCCTGGAGAAACATCCACCGTATATTTGCCAGCTCAAAATCCAACCACCAGCAGGCCGTCCATCATAAATCCATGGCTAGGATATTTACGCCCTCCGCCTCATCTCCAGAGCACCAACCGATTGGTGAAATTTGTTGTCCTGGCCAATATCCGGAGACGCCATGCCCACGCCCATGCCTTGGGGTCATCGATCAAAGAGAATGAGCTCCACTCTGCTGTAAATTCCCCCGTGACTCATCTGGAGACGGGGGGTTATTTACATAGCAATGCCATAAATGCCAGTTATGAATAAGCCGGCTGTCAGGGATACCAGTGAAGCGAGTCAGACAACTGCCGGGTCACGTTTGACTGTGGGGAGCCAGAAGATGTCAACCGCAAGTCCTATTTTGCATTGACAGGTTGTCGTCGTTGGGTTCGGTTAATTGCGATGCCACCGATCACTCTGTTAGATTTTTCTCCTGATGCCTGACTTAATTCCTAGTCTGGGCAAATGGTAAAAGATGAGGTGATGTTTGGTTAAGCATAAACCACAGCTGTTGTAAGATGAACAGCTGTTAACTGGCCATGTAATCGTCCCAGAGTCAGTGTTTCTGCATCGCTGAGTGGCAGACGTACCGCGTCTGTCTCTCTACCCTCAAAGCACTCTATGCTCAACACATCATTTTCCTCCTTTTGTCCTTGAAGGTGAAAGGTGGTAAAATTTTCAGTATTTTCCCTGCTCAGTAATGGTGTTTGGAAACATGATACTGCATTATTCATTTAAATTACTACATGCTTTTAACTAAAGTAGTTTTATAGCTAACTGTTATGTATATCTAAGAAGTAATGTGGAAATTGATGTACTGTATTAGAGTTAATTACAGGTCCAAAGCGAGGTCCAATTCTGTAACGAATGCCCACTCGACACTTCAACAGTCAAGTGAGAGCAGGCTTGTGTCATGGTCGTGGCCCGTGAGTGACCCCGCGTTTGGTTCTGGGCTCGGCCATCCTAGGAGGCCTACATCGCCGACCTGGATGCCAAGAGCGGTGCCAGCCTGAAGCTCACCCTGATCAATCCCCGGGGGAGGATCTGGACCATGGTGGCAGGAGGGGGTGCATCTGTGGTCTACAGGTACTGTCCGGCAGAAGTTGTCTTCCATGTACTCATGATTTTCACGGCCTCCATTGCAGTTTTCCCTTCTGATGTCCACCTCTAACAACAAATGCACCCCATCTAGAAAGCACTACAGCACTGTGTTTTTTTTCTTTTCTACTTTTATGGGGTCTTTGCAAGTTTCCACTCTCTTGCATTGATTCTGGGCCCTTCAGTCGTTTTAGATTTCCCCTGAGTGTTTTGTTTTATGACATCACCTTCCGTTTAGAAAACTCTAGCTCTGTGAAGGCGACAGCCGAAGTAAGACGTGACAGGTTGTAGGCCTTTCATTTTCCACTGGATATAATCCTGCACGCGTCATATAGTTGCCACACGGAAGGACAGCGGCCTAATTAGTGTGAGTCATCAGCTGTAACTTTTTAAATTTGTGCATAGATGCAGGACAGGCTGACAGTGGAGCGGCGAATCCCAAAAACAGCTCATTTAGTTAAAAGAAAAACATGGGATTTCTGGGTAATAAGCCATCTGCCAGGGAAGTGGTGCTTGCAGTATTGGTGATTCGTGACTGAATTATGCCGACTGCTACCATGTGGAGGGGAGTTAATTAGCAGATCTGGGAGGAATATCTGATCAATCCCATAATCCCCCAGCCCGTCCTGACAGCATCTCCCATGAAGTGTTGGCTAATGAGGCAAAACATCCCGTCTCGCACATGATGCTGTTGCTGTTTTTGATTATTCTATTCAATTCAGTTTATTTTTATATAGCGCCCTTCACAACAGAGTTGTCTCAGGGCACTTTACATGAGTGTGTTTGAATACATGCTATATGCAAGACAAAACCGAGTGGAACAGAGAAAATGATGTACATAGAATGAAAGAAAGAAAGAGGGGGGAAAAAAGAGAGAAGAAAAAAGAGAGCCAATTGACAACAGAGGAGAGGAAACAAAGACTCCCAGCAGGGAGAGCGAGAACCTCTGGGGGTCCAAGGTCAACTGGCTGCCCAACCCCCCTGGGCATGCTAACATTACTGAGACATTATAACATAACATTATAATAATCTATAATAATCATTAATATAACTCCCTTGTTCATATGTCCAGTTGGTGTTTGTATTTTATCGTCGCTGTTTGATGAAAACTGCATGTCCAGTTTTTAACTGCGACCTCTTTTTACTGTAGAAGGAATATGTCCGTTCTCCTGTCTACTGATAGCATGTCGACATCTAATCGACCAAAGAGAAAATGCTTTGTGTAGTCATCTTTTTAACTGGTAATTGTCTTCACACTATTTATGATTTTGTATCCATGATGGTCTTTTGTATGGATTACTTAATATCGTGAATTTTAACAACTTAACATCGATGGTCAGATAGTTGGCAAAAACCCTTTTTTTATTGTAAACATACACAAGATTAGCTTATATCTTGTTAACACTGACAGATCTCCCTCACTAACAACATTAAACCGTTCACTGACGGCTGCATAAAGAGAGCCTTCTACTTATGGTGCTAAGGCCATCTCATTACATTATTCCAAGTTAATATTGTAATAATTGTTAATTGTGTTTTTTGAGTACATTTCTTTTCCATGTTCCTGAAATAATAGATTTTGGGACGTGTGTCTTTCATCTGTCAGCGGCTTTGTGTCTATCCATCCCTCCATCTATTTTCCCTGACCACTTATCCGTTACTAGGTCCCAGTGAACCTGAGGCCTACCCCAGGAAGGAAACACTGGGCACGAGGCAGGGGACACCCTAGACGGGGTCCAGTCCAAAGCAAGACCTGTTAAAGGATGTAACCAGTTCTTACTTCCTGTAACACCCCCCTCCCACCACCACCCCTGCAGTGACACCATCTGCGATCTGGGCGGGGTGGACGAGCTGGCCAATTACGGGGAGTACTCGGGGGCGCCCAGCGAGCAGCAGACCTACGACTACGCCAAGACCATCCTGTCCCTGATGACGCGGGAGAAACACCCTGAGGGTAATCCCGTGTGCCGCTGCACTGCTCCACACTGCCACACTGTGGACATGCTGCGCTTTCTGAGTGCTCTTGCCAACAACAGAGGGAATGTCAGTCAGTCTCTTAAACCAGGAGTCCTTTTACACAACGCTGGCAGAAAAGATGAATATGAGAGAGAGTGAAAGAACGGAGAGAAAATCTATTTCTATTTTAGAATATATACCTTTTTTACTTCTGAATATTTCATTGATCCTTTTAGTATACATAAGACAAACGTTTTTTACTTTTTGTTTACATTTTTCATCCACTTAAATTGAACTTTTTACACAGTCAAGTCTTTTTGCCTGTGGTTGATATATTTAAACATGTCTGCTGTACACTCCTATAACTGTTACCTGCCTTCCGTTTTTCTTCAGGAAAAGTGCTGATTATTGGGGGAAGCATTGCCAACTTCACTAATGTGGCAGCTACATTCAAGGTGCAATGTGTGTGTGTGTGCGTGCAGTGCCAAGCTGTGCCACTGGAGGGCCTCGGTGAGCAGCTGAAAAGACTGGTGTGTTTCTATGTAGGGCATCGTGAGAGCCATTAAGGACTACCAGGTGCCCTTGCAGGAGCACGAAGTCTCCATCTTTGTGCGTCGCGGTGGGCCCAACTACCAGGAGGGGCTCAGGGTGATGGGAGAAGTAGGTGAGTCGCCATGGAGATGGTAGAATGTTTAGAATGAGGTCACTGTCCGACCAAGGATGATGTAAGCACTGAAGATGCAGGAGATTTGTGAACCTTTGGTGGTCTATCTGACATTTCATATCTTTTACATCAAACTCAGTGATGAAAGCACAGAGCATTTATGACATCATACTGATGCCACCCAACCCCACTACAGGAAAGACCACTGGGATCCCCATCCACGTCTTTGGCACCGAGACCCACATGACTGCCATCGTGGGCATGGCCCTGGGTCACCGGCCGATCCCCAACCAGCCTCCAGCGGCCGCCCACACCGCCAACTTCCTGCTGAACACTAGTGGCAGTGTTTCGGTACATTGAACTCCCTACTCGCCCCACAGAGAGTCGCCATGCGTCGGTAACCATTAGCTGTACCGCATAGCTGAATAACGATGTCAGTAGGGAATGTATTCGTACACCACAAACTCTGCTTCTAATTACAGCTGTGTTTTGTACTCTACCATGCAGACACCTGTAACATCTCTAGAAGGCAGGTCTTTCAAAAGAAAGAAACATAGCTGGCATAATTGAAGATGGAAGCTGCTGTAACCCTCTCCTTCTTCTCCAGACCCCAGGGACCAGCAGAACAGCCTCCTTCTCTGAGCCCAAAGCTGCCAGCGGTGGCTCACCAGCCAAAAAGTCCAAGCCGGGTATCCCTCCAGGTACCTCCTCTTCTGCCCTCTCTGCAGTGTAGTACTGTGCAGGACGTTCTGGAGCAGGCCTGTCCACTGTATATCCAGGTTCTATCACGGCCATTGTCGTTGTGGGAAATCCTAAGGTCTTCATTGTTAGAGAAGAGAGCTATGGTATCAGGGGTCAGATGTGAGGTTGGTAACTCTCACACTTGCTAGATGAAACCACCAGCCGGTCCACCTCCCGAATTTCTGGCATATTACAGTGCTACTGTTATGTATCTGAGTCTCCACCTTTAACCAGCTCTGCAGTGTCTCTTGATTAATTTATGCTGACAGATTCGCTTCTCTTGGAAAAACCTCAGAATGGAACCACGAAATTTAAATAACTGCGTTTTGAGATGTTAATGAGGTGCCCAGCCAGTATCTGCACCACAGCACGCGCTGACATTTATATTAGGAAGTCATGTGGAACGTCGGCCCAGCCTTTGTGCCCCGCTCCTCCCACATTCGCCCAGAGGTTATCTGACCCTGTGCCAGTTGTCTTGGCAACATGCCTCCCTCTCTTCTGTACTTCTGTAAGTGTGCCGCTCAGGAGGGTGGGCAGGAAGGGAACCCGCCCATCGCACATTCCAGTCTTTCCGGCAGCCCGTTATGCAGTTTTGGCACTGAAATCCTGGCTGCTGAGTTTCCACACAAAAGAATACACTCCCCCACATGATCAGGGTTCCACTCGCATGCTAAAAATAGGCTCACAATATTTCTCCTGGTTTATTTGCAAGATGGATATTCTATTCTGTTCTTTCTTGTTATTGTACATGTACAGTGAAACTCTGTGCTCCATGCTGCATATTACAAATGATAAAATAAAGAGCTGAATGATAAATAGTTCAGAGTAGTCAGAGGAAGGCATCCTAGAGAGAAATTCACCCCACATCGCAGCAATTTGGAAATCTGGTGCCCATATATTCTGCATATACAGCTCTGGAGAACATTGAGACAAACAGCATAATTTTTCAGTTTCACTCGCAGCTCAATTTATGGGTATGAGTCTGTGTAAAATTTATATATACCCCCCCCCCCCTTTTCAGCCTGGCTCTTCCCTGCTTCTCATTAATGAAGGGCTTCTTCCTTGCTTTATGGGACTTCATTCCTGCTTCTATGAGCCTGTTATGAACTGTCCTAGCATTGTACTTCACACCACTTAATGTTTCCCATTGTTTTTGAAGGTCAGTTGAGGTCATCCTCCAGGCATCAGAAAGTTTCTTCCCCCCTCTCCCGGGCTGGTTTCTGGTCATTGCCAGTGTCTCCTGCTTCACCTTGTTCTTGAGCACTGCTGTCTCAGAAACTCTGAGCCTGGATGCAGCCTGCCACGCAGTGTAGCCTTCTGGCAGCAGAACCAGGATTAAACCAGGATTTAAAAATGCAGATTTTTAAAGAATATAGAGTGGTCTCTTGATTACCATACAGCTCTGGGGAAAAATGATGACCTGTTCCCACAGTGAAATCCACCATGCTCTTCAGTAATGAGACCAAGGCCATCGTTTGGGGCATGCAGACGCGGGCGGTGCAAGGCATGTTGGACTTCGACTACGTCTGCTCTAGAGGGGAGCCCTCTGTAGCCGCCATGGTCTACCCCTTCACGTAGGTGGCAGAGTCCAACCTCCTGCTGCTCTGAGGCTGGCGTGACCTGAGGTAGCATCCTGACGTTGGGTTCGTGTTGGTACTTTTTTTAGTGGAGACCACAAGCAGAAGTTTTACTGGGGACACAAGGAGATCCTGCTACCAGTATACAAGAACATGGCTGATGCCATGAAGAAGCATCCTGAGGTGGACGTGCTCATTAGCTTTGCCTCGCTGCGCTCTGCCTTTGACAGCACTATGGAGACCATGCAGTACCCCCAGGTGAGGCTCGTACACCCATCAATGGCACATCAACTACTCTGCGTTCCTAAAGCTGAGTATTCCACACTGATTTAGTGCTTTGGGTATTTGCATGAGTGATGGTTCAGCTGTTCCTTGATGTTCTTCCAGATCCGTACCATTGCCATCATTGCTGAAGGCATCCCTGAAGCCCACACTAGGAGGCTGATTAAGAAGGCGGATGAGAAGGGTGTTACCGTAATTGGCCCAGCCACGGTATGCTTGCAGGCCATTGGCCGGTGACCAACATCTGCTAATCTTCCTTAACTGAGGGCTGTTTCATGTTCATTCCACCCAACCAGGTGGGTGGGATCAAGCCCGGCTGCTTTAAGATTGGCAACACGGGTGGTATGCTGGACAACATCCTGGCCTCCAAGCTGTACCGACCCGGCAGTGTGGCCTACGTCTCCCGCTCGGGGGGGATGTCCAACGAGCTGAACAACATCATCTCCCGCAACACTGACGGCGTCTTCGAGGGGGTGGCCATTGGGGGCGATAGGTAAGGACTGGGATATTTTCGAGCGGCAGCGATTCCTTGGGCATGTGCCTTACATTTTGAGATTAGAGATTTAATCTTCGAAGTGCTGCCCTTGTAAAGACAGGTTTTTACAGCATAAATACCCTATAGATACCCTGGGTCTACCTTCATGGACCATGTATTGCGATACCAGGACACCCCTGAAGTCAAGATGATTGTGGTGCTAGGAGAGGTACATCAGTCTCTTCTTAGTCCTAAAATGCTAGGAGACGCTCCGAAATGTGGTGGCTGATTATGGCTGTAATTATGGCTTTTCTGCATCAGATCGGCGGCACGGAGGAGTACAAGATCGGTCAGGGCATCAAGTCTGGCAGGATCACTAAGCCTGTGGTGTGCTGGTGCATTGGGACCTGTGCCGCCATGTTCTCCTCCGAGGTTGGCAGGCCTGTGGATCTGTAAAGGGATGGGCCGCATTCACGGGTGAGGCCGGTATGTGGATGCCTCCCTGCCTGACCCGACCATGCCTTCGTCTCCTAGGTGCAGTTCGGCCACGCCGGGGCTTGTGCCAACCAGGCCTCGGAGACGGCGGTTGCCAAGAACCAGGCCCTGATTGAGGCGGGCGCCTTTGTGCCAAGGAGCTTCGACGAGCTCGGTGACATCATCAAGTCAGTTGGCATGCTGGCGACGCCCACATACCGCTCAGGAACGCGCACGACTAATAATAGTAGTAACCATTTATACACCCACTTCATGAACTTGGTCACGTTACAGATTACAGACATGAGGGGGATAAGATGTGAACAATTCTAAACAAAATGGTGTGAAGAGATTGCTACAAAAGAAATGGGCAGTGTTATGGTTTTCATTTCCAACCATGTTCCTGTGAACTGCAGAAAAGTCTACGACGACCTTGTGGCCAGCCGAGTCATCGTCCCTCCCAAGGAGGTTCCACCTCCAACGGTGCCAATGGACTACTCGTGGGCACGGGTAAGTGTGGTAGATGCCAATGCTGGACGTCACTTCTTCATTGAGTTTGACTGGTGCTTGTTAACCAGGCTGTCATTTCGACTGTTCCTCGCCTACGTTATAGGAACTTGGACTGATCCGCAAGCCCGCCTCATTCATGACCAGTATCTGTGACGAGCGGGGCCAGGAGCTCCTCTATGCCGGCATGCCCATCACTGAGGTGTTCAAGGAGGAGATGGGCCTGGGAGGGGTGCTGGGCCTGCTGTGGTTTCAGAGGAGGTGAGCGGGGCATGGGTGCCCCACCACAGTCCCATTCCTGTGTAGGACACCTCAACCTTTAAGATGATTAATATCAGACCTGGGAATGGATGTAGGTGTTTCATCAACTTATACCATTGTATGTATTTCCTGTTGCAGGTTGCCTCGCTACGCTTGCCTTTTCATCGAGATGTGCCTCATGGTGACGGCGGACCACGGCCCGGCCGTGTCCGGCGCCCACAACACCATCGTGTGTGCCCGTGCGGGCAAGGACCTCATCTCCAGCCTGACTTCCGGGCTGCTCACCATCGTAAGCTGCCCTCTCAGATTCCCCGACCCCATAAGATGGTCATTTCCGGCATCCCATAAGTTGATGTTTACTTTTAATCCTGTAACGCTATATGATTCAGTTTAACAACTGTTTTTCCAAATGAATGTCATCTTATCAAATTCTTTGTCCTTTAACAATGATATACCATTAATGTACTGCTGTTTTAGCTACTAAACAAAGCAAAAGTGCAATTTTGTATAATGATTTATATTATGATCATGTGATTTTTAACAAAGGGATTTAAAGAAAATACATATATAGTCAGTCTTACCAGCTCTGGTTCATTTAAAGGAGCCTGTCATCTGGCTGCTTACTGTCAGCTGTTGTCAGTCTCTCTAATCTTTCACTGACCACCGAGCAGAATAACTATTCGTCCCCCTGCGTTTGTCCCCCGGCACTTTTCTAAGGCCATGATAAGATCACGAAAACAATACTGAGTCAACAAGCAAAACCTTTCAGCATGACTGCTGACGAAACAAAAAAACATTCACCACATGACATGA
The DNA here is from genome assembly GCA_026780845.1 of Petrocephalus sullivani. Lineage (NCBI taxonomy): Eukaryota > Metazoa > Chordata > Actinopteri > Osteoglossiformes > Mormyridae > Petrocephalus > Petrocephalus sullivani. Next base: position 13,505,894 of record JAODKM010000043.1, read on the forward strand.
ATCAAAGCTTTAAAAGATCAAAAGCAAGGCTTTTTATTAAGACAATTTCTGTTCTGTTTTAATAGTTTGTAACGGATTTAAAAAAAAAAAGCATGGGCAGGCATCAGATAAACACAGGTTTGGTGGCAGTTGAGGTTAATCAACTGATTTGGAGAAGCTCTCAGGAGATGCCAGTGGGAGACTGAGATTTGACAATGGTGTCGCCACCTGACTCTCATGCCGCCCCTTATGTTAGCGTTGCACAGCCCTGTATATTTAAAGTGCACAGGACCATGATTTTTTCCACTTTTCTTTTATTTGGCTTCCTCTTATTGTAAGTTGAGAGGCTTTGGGGCGTAAGTCAATTGAAGGTCTCTACAGAAATGAAAGCACACTTGTGCATTAAGCTCGCGTTTGCTTGGGGGCCTTTCAGGGAGACCGGTTCGGAGGGGCCCTGGACGCCGCCGCCAAGCAGTTCAGCAAGGCCTTCGACAGTGGGCTGCTGCCCATGGAGTTCGTCAACAAGATGAAGAAGGAGGGACGGCTGATCATGGGAATCGGGCACAGGGTCAAGTCGGTGAGGGTGGACTCCATCTGTAGCGTACTAAGGCAAACGCCGTAACTACATATTTGATCAAAATTTGAGTTCTGTTTCAATTCATGATAAAAATATCTTCGTTCAGCTATTCTTGATCTTGAAGAAAGCACTATCTTACCTAGCTATTTACTACATGTTTTGGTGGACAGTCAAAAAAACGTTCTCAGTTTGAGTCGGCATAGTAATTGTGCTTTGCCTTTGTAGGGTGGTATAGAGGTTTGATAGGATTTTCTCTTTGTAATTTCAATTTTGATTATTTTTCGGAATAGTCATACCAAACTCTGAAACGTACACCAAAATGCAGTCTAAATGGATTCTTTCCCCGCATGTACCCCAGCTCTGAAATGCTATTTGAATAAGTTATAGTGCAGATCAACTGCTGAGACCAATAAATCACTAGACGGGCAACATTCACTTATTGCTACTAGTGCACTTTCAAAGAGCCCCCCCTCCCCCTTTACTTTTCCAGATTAACAACCCAGACATGCGAGTTCAGATCCTGAAGGACTTTGTGAAGCAGCACTTCCCAGCCACACAGCTTCTAGACTATGCCCTGGATGTGGAGAAGATCACGACTTCGAAGGTGCCGCAGTCTTGCTTCATAGGTCTTGTAGGCAGGGTGCTTTTGAGGCATTTTTAATCCGGAGTTCTAACACCAAGAGTTCTGGAGTCCATATGCTGAGAGTCTTCTTTGACTACCCCCTCCCACGCACACAGAAACCAAACCTCATCCTGAATGTGGACGGCTTCATTGGGGTGGCCTTTGTGGACCTACTGAGGACATGTGGTGGATTCACTCGGTAGGGAGGGATCACGCACCCGTCCACCGACCCGCTCTGTTTGAGCCTTTAGTTTTCCTTGCTCGCGCGTCACTCCTGTCTCTACCTTGCAGGGACGAGGCCGACGAGTTCGTGGAAATCGGGGCCCTGAACGGCATCTTTGTGCTGGGCAGAAGCATGGGTTTCATAGGTGAGCGTTAGTGGAACCTGAAGCAGTCATACATCTGTGTCGATTACCTTTGTTATACCTCCAGCTGCTTACATTTCAAGCCACAAAAAGTTGACTCCGGTTTGCCCCATTTCTTACTATTCCCAGGGCACTACTTGGACCAGAAGAGGCTGAAGCAGGGCCTGTACCGCCACCCCTGGGACGACATCTCCTACGTACTTCCAGAACACATGTCCATGTAGCCATAGCAACTCCAGAGCCAAACATTCCAGAATATCACCACCTGTGCTATACTTTGGGACCTGAGGGAGGAGAGTTGGGGTACAGATGATGTTTTTTCAGGACAGGGCAGCTGAGAATGATGTATCGTGAAGTTATATGTGGGACTTGGGAGTTGCTATGATGTGAATGTTACAATAGCAGAACAACGAAGACCCACATGATTCATAATTAGCCAGACAAAAGATTGGTCTGATTAACTACAATCAGTGACTCACCACTGTGAACACTAACTAAAACTCATAACAGGAGGATGTCAAAAGGGAGGAACATACTTCTAGTTGACCAAATTAGTTCAGTGGACACCTTAACTGGGTCCCTCTTCCATTAGTCTGCATGACGGAAGTGAAGTCTGTGTTTGTGATCTAGTCCTATGTCAATAATCGTCACAAAGCTAGACGTTCAGCAACGTTCTCATCATTTACCTATTTCTTTACCACTAAAACTCCTTGTCGCTACTGATACGCACAACCAGCTAACTGCACTTCAGAAAAATTGCTCTCTGTAAAATAGAATATGCTTCCTGATGTGATTTCAAGCATAGTTAATAAATACCACATGAATAAAACATACTGTTAACAACATTAACTATTAGCATTGTCTTGTGGTTTTGAGATCGGTCACTTAAAAGCTCTTTCCATGGCTTCCTGTAGTTTTGTCTGTGCAGTTTAGCTGTGTGACTGTGCATCCTTGATGACCGATTGAGAGGGAGCCATGTCTGTGTTCACTGTTGTAACCCATTTACTATACTTGGAAAAATAAATGTTCAAGTCATGTTAAAAGATTTATTTTGGGTATTTAGATGTATTTTACCTGGAATAGATGTCTATGTATAATTTAGTATAACATGATAAATGTAATATTGTAGTTAATAAAAATGATGTTAAACATGATGTCCAGTTTCGGATTATTTTGTATATCTTTTTTGATAATGGACAGATGGACGTTAAATTGTAAAACACCCATCATTCTGTAGCTGTAGGTAATTTTAACAAACGCCACAGCCTCAGAAGGCATAGTTGTATGGGGTTAAAACACTGTTCGACCTTAATTAAAGCAATGGTTTTGTCATTATGTGTGAGTTATGTGGTCTGCTACATAATTACAGATTGGACACAAAACTGTAAGCACATTGGTCAGCCCAGAAAATCTCCTCTTGCAGGCCTATTTCCTTTATTTGTTCCAAAATATGAATTACTTTGACCAGACTAATACTTTACTTTGACTAATATAAAAGTAAATGTATACAAGTGCGCGATTCAACATAGTGCACGTTCAGAAATTTATTTCGCCAATTCTATTAAACTCGGGGCACAACTTTTTTTATTTTCAGCAATTGATAAAAAGTTTATTATTTGTCTTAAAACGTACTCTCCGTTTCTACAAAGATGCTGGTTTGTTGGTATGGGTACTTCCTCCCTAGGCCCGCGTACATTTTCAAAAAAAGAAGCGCGCAGTCGTTGCCGCGCGGAGCTGACCTCCGCGCGCCGCGCCCCGCCCGATCGCCGCGGCGACGTCACTCGGCGACCTACGCGCATGCGCCGTGCGAGTGCTCGGGTTCGGCTTCAGCTTCGTGTGCGTGCGTACGTACGCGCGCGCGTCCGCGTCCCGTGGACGCTCCTGCATCCAACTGCCGCAATTTCCATCTTAGCGCTGGCAGCCAGCATGGCAGCAGCCGCCCCTAACCCGGAGGACGTGAGCCGGAGCGGCGGCGGCGGCGGCGGCAACGGCAACGGCGCGACGAGCTCGCTTGCCGGGGACGGCGACTCGGAGGAGGCCGAGGGCTTTAACTCCAGCACCCACTGCTCGGAGCTGTCTCGTCGGCAGAACGAGCAGCGGAAGCAGGGGCTGTTCTGCGATGTGACGCTGGCCTTCAGCAGCGGCGCGGCCGCCGGCGCCGTGAGGAGCTGCGAGTTCTCCGCCCACCGCTCCGTGCTGGCGGCGGCCACCGACTACTTCACGCCGCTGCTCGGAGGGCAGTATTCCGAGTCGCTCTCCAGACGCGTGGAGATGAAGGAGTGGAGTTCCGAGATGGGGCCCGACCCGGAGACCGTGGAGAGCGTCATCCAGTACATGTACACCGGAGAGATACGGGTCAGCACCTGCAACGTGCACGAAGTTCTGGAGCTGGCTGACAGGTGAGGGGCGACCATCTGTGGCTCTACCTTAGGGTTATAAACCATCATGGACAGGAGCGCCGTGATTTTCATCATTGCATCTTTATTTGTACAGTTGGATATATATGTCTGTGTGTGTGTGTGTGTGTGTGTGTATTGTGAGTTTTGTGATTTCGGACATTGTAACCCCGGCTCAGGGGCGCCCAGCTCCAGTCCTGGAGGGCCAGACTTGAACACAGTTTGCAGATTTCCCTGCTCAAACACACCTTAATCAGCTAATTGCCAGGTTTGATGGGTATGTTTGAGCTGGGAAATCTGCAAAATGTTTGATTCTGTCCCTTCAGAACTGGAGTTGGGCACCCCTGACCTGGCTGATTATTTTAGTCCATGGCCGCAAACTAATCGCAAGGTTGGACAAGGGGATGTAGGTACAGATTTGGCAGACAAAGTAAGTATTTAGCCGTCAGTTACATAGCACATTTTGCTGACCCCTAACCCACTTGAATCATTCTTCACTTGTTATGTTTGGCAGTAATAATGTTGTTTTAAAGCTTGCAGAGTGGTATATTTTTTCCTAGGGAAAAGGAGGTCTGTAAAGCTGTACAGTGACCTCCTTTAAGTGGATTATTAAGTGTGTTTTACTTTGGTGTTTTCTATTTTTTGTAGCAGAGGAGTGACCAAAGGCAGTGTACCCCTGGGGAAAAACTTGTCAGTCCTGATATTCTGCTATGACCTCTGCATGCTGTTAGCCAGCTCCAATTAAAACTGGTTTGTTTTTTAAAAGCAAAAAAGGTCACTTTTCCTGTTTTAAAAGAGATTGTGCTTTTTTCAATACAATTTTTTTTACTCCAAAAAATCTGCATATACAGCCACTACAATTTTTTAAACCAGGTTAAGTGACCAGCTACTTATTTGGTTGAAGATAAGGTGTATGGATCCTGTGAAGCTGACATAGTATTAATATGTTATTTAATGGAAAAGATAACCATGGCATTAGTTTAATTCAGTAGGAAAATAGCATCCATAAAGGAAAAATACATACACAGATGGCTGTCTCCAGTACAAATGTACAAGTGAAGTTTTGATCATTTTTTGCTGATATTATGTTCTGCTCTGGTGGTTCAGGTTTTTGCTGGGCCAGTTGAAGGACTTCTGTGGCGAATTCCTGAAGAAGAAGCTGAACCTGACCAACTGCGTGGCCGTGCACAGCCTGGCCCACATGTACTCGCTGGACCAGCTGGCCCTGCGTGCCGCCGACATGATCCGCCGAAACTTCCACAAGGTCATCCAGGACGAGGAGTTCTACACGCTGCCCTTCCACCTGGTGCGGGACTGGCTGTCGGACGCTGAGATCACCGTGGACTCGGAGGAGGTTCTGTTTGAGGCCATCGTCAAGTGGGTGCAGCGGAACCTGACTGAGCGAGAGAAGCACTTCGAGGAGCTTTTCCGCCTTTTGCGGCTGCCCCAGATCAAGCCCACCTACCTGACGCGGGTGGTCAAATCGGAGCAGCTGGTGGCCGACCGGGAGGCCTGCCGGCGGCTTGTCTCGGAAGCGGTGGAGGGTCACGCCCTCCGTTTTGAGAGCCATAAGTCGGCCGATCTGGAGTTCTGGTCCTCCTACATGGCCTCCTTCCAGCCACGGTTTGGCCAGAACATGGATGTGATCATGGTTGTGGGCGGGGTTTCGGAGGGGGGAGACTACCTGAGCGAGTGCGTCGGTTACTTCATCCACGAAGACCGTTGGGTCAACCTGCCTCACATCCACAACCACCTGGACGGCCATGCCATTGCTACCACCGAGTCACACGTCTACGTGGCGGGTTCCATGGAGCCCGGTTTCGCCAAGACCATGGAGCGATACAACCCCAACCGCAACACCTGGGAGCAGGTCAGCAACCTGACCACACGCAAGCACTCCTTTGGGCTCACCTGCATCAAGGACGTTCTCTACAGCATCGGCGGCCATGGCAACTTTAGTCCCGGCTTCAAGGACGTGAGCGTCTACGAGCCCGAGCAGGACAAGTGGCACAACCTGGAGTCGGCGCCCAAGATCCTACGGGATGTCAAGGCGGTGAGCGTGGAAGACCGCTACGTGTACGTGACGGCTCGCACGCCCGTGGACACAGACAGCGACGACGGGCTAAAGACCATCACCACTCGCTACGACACCGAAAGCAGGCAATGGCAAGACATGGAGTCCCTGCCCCTCATCGACAACTACTGCGTCTTCCAGATGGCTGTGGCGGCTACCAACTTCTACCACACCGCCTCCTGCTGCCCCAAGAGCTATGCAGTGCGAGACGAGGTGGCCCGACAGAAGGTCAGCACCCGCGCCTCAGACGAAATACTGGAAAGCCTGCCGCCCGAGGTCACCAGCATCGAGGGGGCCGCCATCTGCCACTTCGGCGAGGACGTCTTCATCATCGGCGGGTGGAAGAACAGCGACGATGTGGACAAGCAGTATCGCAAGGAAGCCTACCGCTACTGCGCCGAGAGGAAGCGCTGGACCCTGCTCCCGCCCATGCCGCAGCCGCGATGCCGGGCCACCGCCTGCCACGTTCGCATCCCCTACCGCTTCCTGTATGGCTGCCAGCGATACCCCATGCCTCAGAACCTGGCCCGGCAGCGGGACCGCATGCAGCAGATGCAGCAGCTGCACCGCCGCACTCTCACGCTGCGCAGGCAGCTGCAGTCGCAGATCGAGTGCTGAGCTTCGCCTTCCTGCACAAACTACGTGGTCGTTGTCGTTGCAGTGCCTAACCTGCCCACTAGATGGTCTTGTTTCTGTCGTCCTTGCTGCTGTTGTTTAGTTTGAAGTCGAATAGCTACATGTCATGTGGCAGTAATGTGACCAGTACCATTCCGCACAATAACAGTTTCAAATCGCAGTATTTTATTTTGACGAGTTTCATTTTGTTTTATATGCATATATTTATATGTCTTATGTTCGTTAATTTAAATTCTATCCTTAAAAAGTATTACAGGAATCTCCACTGCTTTGGACCTCTATTGTTATTAAGTACAGTGGAAAAGGCTGCCGTAAGATGTGGAAAAATGGCTGCCAGGGTGTTCTGTGAACCAGCATTTAATTTGTGCAAAGAGATGATCCCTAGATGGGATCTGAGAGAGCATGTTTATGATCTGCTACTAATCAGCTAGACCCGGCGTATCACAGCATTCATGTAATGGCTGTTATGATTCCCTGATACCTTATTTGATTTTGAAAAGGAAACCACAGTAGACTGCTTAGTAGTTGACAGAAGGCAGCTTTTTTGAAGATTTCTTAATGGGATGGAACGAATGATGATACATTCCTCTGTGATGCACTTGATGTCTAATCTATGTCTTAAGTGGCTAATGTAGCACTTGGTCTTGGAGGCAGTGACAGGGCAAGCTTGGTATTTGTTAGCTGGGCACTCGGAGAGGTGGCGGCAAAGGAGGAATGGCGTGAAAATGTGCCGGCATCTTTACCGTCGTCGGAAAGCCAGGGACGGTCGGCTGCCAAACTGTCGCCCAATCCCCGAAACACAAGGAGCGCAAAGGATAGTTTTGAAATGGGGTCACCTTGCGATGATGCCATCCATTCCTCTTCTTTTTCCACTTGCAAAATGGAATCCAACACAACTGACAGTGGTTACATTCTGAAAACTATACACCAAAACATTCCATGACAGAAAGTTTATTATTATTATTATTATTTTTTTTTTTAAGCAAATGCATTCTTTTGGGGTGAGTTACACTGCCATCTTTTCCATTTTATTACGCTGGTCTACTGGACCAATCCCGGAGTATCCGGCTGAAGATCACACCACCGGTGCTGAGAGTCCTGCGACTCTCCAGTCCAGCAGTCTGATGACATCAACACACTACATTCCTCTCACTGTAAATGTTTGGACAGTCGACTATCAATGTGTCGATTTTTATTACATTAATATGAGTACCAATATGCGTAACCGCTCGCTGCATACACAGGGTAGGGTTGCAGAAAACACTCTGCTTATGTATAATGACCTTAATTTTAGTGCCGATGCTAATACAGCTAGAGTTTGCTTGACATTTACTCCTTGTAGAAGGGGAGATGGACGCTTGCATTTATGGTGGAAAAGAAAGATGCAATGAATCTTCCGAGATGATAATGCCAGTAGCGACGGAGGAAAACAGATTCAAAGCCAGTGATGGGTAGGATCATCTTGTACTGTCAAACACTAACTGGTTCAACCTGCTACCTATTTGCTGGTAATCTTTATGAATGTCTCTGTGTCTGTAGGATGTCTAGTAGGGAGTGGGATTTCTCATGACCTCTAGTTGAACCCGTTTTCTGACGTCGGAGAACAACCCTGATGGCTATGCTATGACTGATCGTTACTGGTTAGCATGAGCAGGTTAGTGGATAGTCTGTTTACCACTTTTGGGTGTGCTACGCTATGCTAACTCTGTCAGGAGAAAATGGGTAATGTTCCTTTAAGGCCACCTACTTAGGCACTGTGATGTTGCCATTCATAGTTAACCTATTAGCCGTGCCACACCTGCACATTAAGAAAAGTAGCGTGGGTAGCTCTGCAGTGAGTAGATCTGCTGTATCCCGCTTCTTTTTTGTCAATGTACAGTAATTCAAAATGTTACGTTTTATATTTTGCTTTGCATGTGGAATCGGTCAGTACAGCAGACATAGTGAAGTAAATGCTGTAATATTTACAATACATTTTTTGTATGATTTATTTTTCTTTTCGTGGTAATTTTTCAGCTATTTTTTTATGTCAAATGCATAAACATTCCTGCTGTAATATTTTGAGGACCTGGCCTGGAGGCTTTCTATTTATCAAATAGCAAGTACAAAATCCAAACCATGCTTTTTCAATGAATAATTAAACGTGTGTTTAAAATGAAATATCAAAAATGGTAGAACAAAATGCTTTATATGTTTGTCATTTGTTTCTACAAAGAAAAAATGTACATGTCCCTGCCCAGAGTAAGCAAATACAGCGTTCTCTAGATTTATGTTACTTTGTTTTTCTTCACAACTGCTCCTTAATTTATACCAGAATTACGTTTTACATACTGAGTTCCGCAGTATGTTTATTTTCATCCACGTATGCTAAAACACTGCAAGCTGTTATGTTTTTTTTTCTATGGATTTTCATTAGTAGCCTAGATTAGAGTAAAGACTACTGATACTGACACTTGTGAACATGGGGGGAGCCACAGCTTTGCGTTCAGATGTGTGTATTATCAGAGACAAGTAAGCTCTGACAGTGATGAGTCTGCAGACAGAGGAGGTGAATACATTTCTCTGCACCAGCAGACTGGAATATCACCCAAACAAATAAAAAAGAAACCCCATACATTTAAGCATAAGATAGGACTTTATTTTCAAAGTAAAAGCAGACAATATGCGAATGAAAAACTGTGTGCGATGGACTGGCTTCCTATCCAACATGCCCTGCCATGGGGTCCAGGCTTACCGTGACCCTGGGAGAAAGCTAGGTTACTTTGAGGATGTAAACTGAAATCATTCAGTTTTTATATCATTAAATGAGTATGCTGGCATTTTAAAACAATACTTAATACCAATTGTTTTTATCAAAACCTCTTAGATATATACTACGTTATGAACAAAAATTTATATATTGCAGCAAAGTTCTTTAGGTAAAGTATGTCCCTAAAATTCTAACTTACTTACTTAGTAACTTACTTGATGAAATATATTCCTATAGGCCGCGCATTATTAACAGAATGGCTTAAGATACGATGTAATAAGCTAGAAAAACAGAATAAACAGGTAAGTTCTGGACGACTTTGAACAAAAGGAAGCAGCTTTTGAAAACTAGTTGCAAAAGTGGGTAGTTGTGCGTAGACGTGGTGGGTTTAGAGGCGGTAACCAGCACTGATGTCAGCGAGGCGTCACGGGAGCCGGGGCAGCCGCAGATCGGGCGGCAGGCCGCGCAGTCCTCCTCGCCTCCGCTCCGCGGCCATTTCATTTAGAATAACATCGGTGTGCAAACGTGTACTGCTGTTAATTTCTGGGGAGGGGGATTGTGTTAACATAAGAGGGGGGCACACACTTCTTACGAAAATGGCAAGTACTCCTGCCCCGTTTAGCCGCCGCGCTAGCGAGCTAAAGGCCCGGCTAGCCGGCTAGCTAGCAATCTACCGTAATCCCATTACGATTCTAAACACGCAGATTTGCTGGGCGCAGGATCCGACCTGACCTCCAGCCTCGCCCGTGTGACATGCATATATATATATTCCTTACAGAGTGCGCTAATCCGCTTCTAGCGTGCTGTATGCTTGGTCGCTGGGCCTAGCGGCTAGCAGCGAGGCTCTCCTTCCTGATGGCGACAGCTGATATCCTGAGCTGTCAGCCTATTTAGGGAGCCGCTGCAAACTGGCCTTGCGTAATTTGTCGGGTAAATACTGCTAAGGGATGAGTATGTGCGTGGTGATAATGTGATGATTTGGGGGAAAGCGTTATTACTGTACGGGGGTCTAACGTGGCCGTCCGAGATCACTCACAGGGGTTACATTGTCGTTCATGCATTAGTCATAATAAATGACAATATTTCGGTATCGAAGGTGGAGTTTGGTGGTGGGAGGAAATCACCTGTTACGCGGGAATCGGTGTGGGGTCGATATCCCCCCACGTGTGAGATGTCTACGTTGGCGAAGTGCGGTGAGGTTTCGCTTCTTCCCGTGCCGCAGATCGCGGAGCTGGACAAGCCCTCGGTGCCGATGAGGGAGCGCGGAGTGGAGGAGGTGGTGGAGCCGGGGGGACCGGCCGGAGACGGCGGCTTACAGGTACGGGCAGCGACCACCAGAACCGGGGGGCGAGTGCATACTACTACTAATAATAGTAATAATACATTGTTGATTGCATTTACTGTACCAATAGTCAGGGATGCTAGCTCTCTGGCGTGACACACTCACGCTCATGCAAAAATATTTTATCATTCCGTTATAAAACTAAAATTAGCGACATCAGAAGCGCTGGGGGAGTTTGCAAACCCTGCAGACTATTTACAAGGTAATGTAATTGTTGCATGCATGTAAACTTGTTTCGAATTGAAAGTCTCACACCAGCCAGATGACCAAAGTTTGCAACCTTGCCCATAGCTTGCTAATATAAAAGCAAATAGTGAGCAGATATAGTGTGTTTCCTAATGATAATACACCAGTGCTATTTTATCTAACTGGTAACAGAGGGGGTTCTTTGCTTATACTGGGGGCGATATGCAAGACTAAACAGCAAGACCCGTGTCATTCCTCTATGAACTTTAGACAGGAGTGATACAGTTTTTCCTAAGTAATCCTAACCTTGAACCTTTTAACAACTTCATCACCTTGAACTGAAGTGTGGTCACAAACTTATGGCAACAGAAAATAAAAATGTCAGAAAAAGCCACGTCACATTACATTTCATATTTATTCATGTATTCTATATTGAAGAATAGTTAGAAGATGAAAATAACCCATTGCCTAACCCTGCATACTTCTAAACAAGACTCAAGACTCTGATGTATACCTTAAGGCAGGCGTAGGCAGCCTTGAACTTGGAGGCCAGTATCCAGTAGATTTTCTGTCCTATCTGGTCTCTGATGAACCACACCTGATCTCAGGCAGATAGTGACTCATCAGGTAGGATAGAAAACCAGTCCTAAAAGTTTAAGAGAGGGTGGCTTGATCTCAGGGTATACATATCCATGTCAGGGAAGAGTTCTTGCTGTGTGCTGATTGGACAGTCTACTATAACCATTGCCAGTGTCACAAATGTTAATGGGAAACAGCTGGATGAGTCTTTCAATGAAGTAAAAAAAACAATTAAAGCACAAGTAGAAATGAACAACTTAGCCAAGCACAGGAGCTCAGAGTGTCCTCCCTGACATGGATGATCTCGTCACTGTTCAACTTGAACTTTATTACCTGATGGCTTGGATTCTCTAACACAGTACAATCCCCCCCCCCCCCACACACATACATACACACAGTTTCCTCTTTGTTTTACTCTTTATGTTTCACCTCTCTTTCCGTCCCAGATCCCTGAGCTGAACAAGGCCTGGGTGCTGATGAGAGACCGCCGCAGAGTGGAGGAGACCATCGAGTCCATGCGGCTCGCTGGGAGTAGCGCGTTACAGGTACCGACAGCTCTCTCCCTCTTCAGAATCCGAGGAAAGGGACATTGTCGTTTTTATCTGGCCAATAAAAAAGGCTGACTTCAGTAAACCTAAAATATATTTCTACATCTGAAAAACGGTATTTAAATAAATGTTTTGGGAAACCTTGGGTTGTCTTTGACCTTCCAACTTACAATCCGTTTTGCTGCTTCCTCTGCAGGTGATTTCAGACTTCGACATGACCCTCACTAGGTTTGCATGCAATGGAACACGATGTCCCACCTGTCACAGTAAGTAAAATTTAAGATTAACTTTATCGATGGTGCTGGGGTGGGGGATTCATGGACCATAGTGCACAGACTAACATGCATATAGTGCCGATCAGCAAAGGTTCAAAGACACTACACAAAGTGCAGAGAAAGGAAATGTAGTGCAGACACATTTAAAAAGTACATAATACACAATAAGTGAAATAGTCTGGGAAAACCGAGTGGTAAAAGTAAGAATAATAATTACATGCAAAGGAATGATGTGCAGTTAGAACAGAAAGCACTGGATTGTAACGGGACGGGATGCTTCCTAATGTGTTTTGGTTGTGAATGGGGGGAGGCATTGTGTTGTGGTGTCTGATGGCAGCAGGTTGGAACCTTCCCTAGTACCTTTTATTTCTAGCGTCACGGTGGAATGAGCTGGAGGCTAAATGTGCTTCAGGATAGTGCCCCCTGAAGTGGATGAGAAGACCCCTCTCCCTGTTATTTGAAATCTACTTCTTTTTTATTGGACTGCCGGTTACTTGATTGATATTGGGCTGAGAAGTTTTCCTGACTTACGTGTGTGTTAAAGGTCCGCTGACACAAAACGCTTTTTATGTTCCCAGCTTTGAGCTTTAACCCTGATTGCTGCTACACAGTGCTATCTGTTCTGGAAAGACATTAGTGTCAGATTGTATGTGTATCTCACTGCAGATATCCTGGACAACAGTGTGCTCATCAGTGGAGAGTGTAAGAAAACGGTGAGTTACCCTCATATGGGACAACCCCAGTGGAAGAGAACCTTAAAAATAATAACGGGACACAAAACATTTAGTCTTTTTTTTTTTTTTTTTTTTTTACACAGTGCCTCTTCTTTTGCCTTCTGGTGCAATTTTGTGCACTAAAACAGTTCCAGTCACTAGACTATAGGATTCTTTTTGAATCAACTAGCTAACAAGCAGAGGTGTCAATTTCAGGTCCAGAAAGTAAAAATCCAGATCAAGATTTTGTTTCAGCCAACTAGCTGAGCACTCTGTGACTGTGACTCTTTATGCTCAACTGATTAGTTGAAACAAAATCCTGGTCTGGATTCTTACTTTTTGGACCCGAAATTGACACCTCTGCTATAACAGGTCTTATCTAATTGATTAGTCCTTTGAGTTATGACTGGTGGGGATCTTTCAACTAAAAGTAACTGTGGTTCTGTTGATGTTGGAATCCATCCCCTGGAAGTGATAGAAATTCACTAAACTCTCAGATTTCTAATTTCTGTTCAGGTCAACAGTGCCCTCTTGTTGTGGGGAATGTGTAAGAAGCTAGAAAGATGAACAATGTTAAGATGTGCTGCCTTTGCCCTACAGCTGAGTGATCTGCTGAACAAGTATTATCCGATAGAGATTGACGCATCGCTTACAGTGGAGGAAAAGCTACCTGACATGGTGGATTGGTGTGTAAGATTTGCTTTATTATCCAACTAAAATGGAATGATGTGTAATGTTAAACTCGACACATGAAAACTCATGTTCCCTTCCAGTGTTATGCCCAGTGTCCAGCTGAAGTTTTGTGTGTGGTGTTCTACAGGTGGACCAAAGCCCACAAACTGCTGATTGAGCAGAAGATACAGAAGGACCAGCTGGCCAGGGCTGTGACGGATTCGAACGCCATGCTCAGGTGAATATCCATATCTGTGTTGTAGCTGTTAATATGTAGACGTTTTTCACACTTCCTATTTCCAGAAGGCGGGATTCGGGGAAGACGGGTACCCGTACTTCCGGTTTAGCATTTAAGTATGGCCGAATCGTATGGTCGGTATTACTGTTATGTACCTTTTTGCTCCACTTCGGAACAATGCCAACCTTACCTGAGTTTTCTTTTTTTTTTTTATTCACTTTTTATTGAGATATATCCAAATACTCTTCAAATTATACATATTAATTATTCACATTT
>JAODKM010000043.1:13539392-13557558 GCA_026780845.1 Petrocephalus sullivani
GCGTCCGGTGGGGGTGGGGGGACCCCGGAACGCTAGTTTGGTGGTGTATTGGGGGCCCAACACACCCTACGCCCCCCCCCCCCCCCCGAATTGGCCAGGGTATCAATACCCCTCCTGGTCATGATATTATGAGCGGGTATCATGGTCTCAGTCCCAGAATTAATTTACTTGAGACATAATGGCGAGTAGGCCACCATATTCAGAAAGTGACTTTTCAATGGGAAGTTAAGCGGTTTTTACCAAATCCATAATAATGACCAGATGGCGCTTATTTTTAAGTCTGTTAGAAAAAAACCTGTCTGATGTACCGTTTCTTTGCCACATTCAGGCTGCAAGTGAGACAGCTTGTACCACACTGTCCGGAGAGTACCTGATGCATCCCGCATCTTACAGCCTCATGCTGGGCAGACAACCTTTAAACAGAATCTGTGATTAAGAGTTTGACTCATTCAAGCACACAGCACTAATCACCATTGCATGGAGGGCCCCAATGCTGTGATTATTTGACCTGAAGGCATATATTACACCTTAAAATTTACTCTTTTGATTTTTTACATGTAGCTAAAAAAACTACAGCTAGTTTTCTTCAGAATGCTGGTCATGCGGCCTGCATGACTAATGTTTGCTGTTTGACTGTCCTGCATTCATGAGGACAGTAGGTGGCGCAGTGGCTAAGGACATAAAATAAAATGCAGGTTAACTTGCAATCTAAATAAACCGCACATCAATACCAAAATAGAGGTAAAAAACTCTTAAAGCTGACCATCAGCCTAATCAAATTTTCAGCCACGTGTGCAGCTCGGGGTGGCTGGGGGCCAGGAGTCCCTCGCAGACAAGGTATGGCTGTACAATAAATATGAAGGAGAAACTGTCAGAGAGGTTGGGAATTAGACACACTGGAGGCACTATAGAGCCACACCAGTAAAACTGGAGTAGGTAGGTGACCCTAATATTCACAGTTTTTAACAGAAGTCTCCATTAGTTATTTTAGAGATGTCTCGGAAAGGGTTTGGAAAGCAGAATACTGCCGTTGTCTTGCTGAAATCAGGCCGGCGTTTAACGCAGGAGCTGCTCTGAGCCGTGACACTGGATGCCCTGGAGCACAATGCCTGTTTCAGGTTTCTGTCTGCTTCCAGGGGCTGGCTTTAATGAGCAGGTAGGCTCGGCGGCTCAGTAACAATGCAGACACTGTGCTGCCTCTGCGGTGTCTGAAGCATCCCTGCAATGCCGGACCACAGAAAACCAACACCGAGGAGAGGACCGCAAGTCACAGCACAGAGTAAAATGCTCACTAAATGAAATAATTCAAAGGGCTCCGGCAGGCTTGTGCCTGATCAGCTATGTGCCGCGGAGGGCGAACCACAGGAAGGCATGAAAGGTTCTTCGTCTGATGTGCCTGCCCTCTGTGTATTACCCCTACTGCAGCTATCCTGAAAATGCAGGATTAGTGGACACAGGCAATCAACACTAGCTCATACATGTCAGGCAAATGGACAGAAACGAAGGATACCTCCGGAAATCTAAAATCTTTCTTTAGAAATTAACATTACACATTACATTACACAGCCGCTGTGGTGCCGCTTCTGAGGCTGATCCGCCCTGTATGGAATGCAGACGATGATTGGGGGGGGGGGGGGGGGGGGGGTGTCTCCCCCCAAATTACACGGCTGTTGAAACGCGAGAGCGTTCCGTAGCTGGGCTTAGTTCTGTGTCGTGGGTTTGGCGGGGGAACTGATCACAAGCAGTTTAAGTCCACAGCGTAATGCTGCCAGGTCAGTGAAGCAGCGCTTCGCACAAAATGCTCTTTTAACCCCTGTTTTGTTCATTCTTTCCGATTCACACTCATTATCCATGCACCGTGAGGCATGAAATAGCACAAAAATACAAATTAGTACATTAAGCTCAATACTAAGGTGAACGCTCCTCTGCGCTAACTTACGTACGTACGTACATACATACGTACATACATACGCACATACATACGCACATACATACATATATGCGCACATACTTACATACGCGAGCACATACGCACATACATACATACATACGCACATACATACACACACACACACACACACACACACACACACACACATACATACACACATACACATACAGGCTTCTTGGGCCGAGCGTGCTCCGTCGGGCCTGTGGATACCAAACCCTACAGATGGTCAGCCAGCCGGCCATGTGCTTACAGCTGCCGATGCTGAAAGGCATCTCTCTAGCTGCGTTTGTTCACAGGTGACATTCTGGTCTCCAAAAAAAAGACTGCTGTGCCCTCTTCACAATCAGAGGAACATTAGACCCCAACTAGCCAATATTCTCAATGTCGACCAAGAAAAATATTTAGGGTTTCAATGCAAAGTACCACCGAGTGCCACAGGACTCCTACTCTATTCTCAGTTTTTCCCTATTTCTTTTCTTTTTTTATCCTTCTCTATTTGTTCTTTTGATTTTTTTCTGTCGGACCTTGGAAAAACCAGACTGGAGTCACCTCAAAACTGTGCCACACATTACCTCCTGACAGAGAGTGATGTATTACTACAAAGTCTAGACTGCTGTTGAAAAAGACCATTCCACACCAAAATCGATGAAAAAAATAATAATGTTTTGGACAATTTTGGGTCTATAGAAAAATTACATGGGCTAAACACAGGGACAAAGTTGACCTCCTCCTCGCCACCCTGATTTGTCCAAATAGACATCTATCACTATAAAACCATAACAGCCACATCACTTCTGCTACCCTTCCAATTTATTTGCCCAAGTATAAGCATACGTTGCACTTATCAGCCAGCCTATTAAACTTTACCTTTATCTGCACGAACCAATGCCATACCTGACATACCAATTTTCCAATTGATCATCCCAGCCAATGAGACTCTGCAAAATGAGTCACATGACAGCGACCGCCCAATGAGCAAGGAAAGAACCCTGGCCTTTGTATCACTTTCCTGCTTCCCCCTCTCCTTTCCTGTAAAGGTGGCACGGTGCCAACATTTAAAAAAATCATTAAAAAGCAAGTGAAGCAGCTGTAGCAGACTCTAGAGGTGGCTGGGTGGCATATGGCAGCATAGCGTAAAGGATGGAGGCTGTCATGGGCAAAGTGTTTAAAAAGAATGAGGGAAGGGAGGCTGTAGGAAGAGATGAGAAAGAGAAAGAGCTGAACATCAGCAAAGAGCTAATTTATTCCTCAAGAGCAGCTTCCCCGCTGGGCATCCGGAGGGATATGTTAAAATGTGACATTTCGCTACGTCCTTTATTTGCTTTGCTATTGTTTTTCATTACAGTAACACTAATACAAAATGCCCCATAATTCCGGCGCTCTGTTAGCGCCCGTGGAGCGAGACGGGCGCGAAAGCCGAGGTGCCGATTCAAATGCAGAGACACGCGAGTGTCCCGCGCATTTCAATCTACGCATCTCGGCCCGAGGCCACCCTTATTTCCTGTGCTGGCTGACCTCTGGCACAAAGAGGGAAGGAAAACGCATCTCAAAAAAAATAAAAAAATAAATAAAATGAGCCTTCGGTGTGACTACCGACAAATGCACGTACTTCTCATTTTTCAGTCACCAGCGAAAGCCTCCCCCTGATCTGGGAACAGATACCCCATGGCTGCCGAGCGGGTTATTTTCAGTTGGCACGGAGTTAGACCGGGAGCTGCCCTTCTGTGACATGGTCAGAGGAATCTTTCTCCTGGGCCCCTTCTGGGGGCAGACAGATATGGGGAGGGGCAGGAGACGGACAGAGCAAGCCTGGGAGACGCAATCACGCCATGCAGCTCTCGCCAAATGGGCACAGGCCAGGACGAGGGCCACATCATCATCATCATCATCATCATCATCATCATGAGGGCAAAGGGCAGCATGTGGAATTTTCCAGGCTAACTGGACATGCATCCATGCACGCGTCCACCCAGGAGACACGCCCGCCTATCACGCTGCCTGAACGACGCGCAAATCCCTAGGACCTGTCAGTGGAAAATAAAAAAATAATAAAGAAAAAAAAAATTTAATGCTAACAAGCACTAATCAAGGATAAATTACGGGCGCTTGTGATGGCGTTCTCACAGAAAACAAATAACATGATGAATGAGCATCGCTGGTAATGAGGCTGGCGAAAATAAGCGTAAGCAATTATTGCCTGATGTGACATTGACATTGAACTTGAGCAAGATACTACAGTCAGACTCACACACGACGAGAGAGAGAACACGAGAAAGAGAACGAACCAGACAGTACACTTCATCCCCGAAGAGGCACACTCAAAGGGCATTTTGACCGCAGAAACCTATGCTAGTTATCGGAGATTGAGAATGTCATCACAGGCCTCGAGAGCTTCATTTAATAAGGTCCTCAAATTTACACCAGATGCCCAACCCAAGTAGCGTCTCTCCAGCTCAGTTTTACTTCCATATAAGGTAAACCGTTAAGTCATCGCATTTTCAGTCAACAGCGCAGTCAGCTTTAACGGCAGCGCACCCAATGAAAAGTCAGATGGAACTGATACTGACCAACTGGAAAAGGGCGGTGGATAGATAGATGGCACAAAGATTATGTGAAAACTACAGTGTGGTTTAAACTACAGTACAGCAGAAGTTACGGATGGGAGAGGGTCAGTTATGGCCTAAATAAATTCTCTTCCCTAACTTTTGTTAAAATTAAGCATCCAGCAAATCACCCACCCATTAATTCATCCATTCATCCACTCACTCATTCACCCATCCAAGTTTCATAAACTTTTTCATAGACTGATAAGTTTCATTGTCACACTATGTTATGCCACACAAAATGGGCCAATTAGTCACGGCCCCCTGAACCACAACCAGGTGCAAAACTTATCAACCAAACAAATTCTAAACACTGCCATAATTGCCACAAATTAACGGCAATAACCCACAAATGGAGTGTATTAAATAATCTTAATACCAAATTAAACAAAAATGGGTTACTGGCATCAGCCGCGAAAACACAACCATCTCAGGACTTTATGAAAATAAATATTATTCGTAGTGCACTGCGTAACGTCTTCAGCTATAATTGAAACACAGAACCACAAAATTAGCATTGCTGACGATTTTGCATGCAGCCGTGCCAAAGAAGCATGACTTGTTTGTGTGGGGGTTTGGGGGGGGGGTCGCGGTAAATGCTACCCCTCTCATACCCCTGCCGCCTCCCAGAGGGTAGAAGATCCAGGGCCACATTACGCCCCCCCCCCCAGCCCCAGCCAACACGACCAGGTTTTAATTACAACCCAATATAACAGACACAAAAATTTATGAGCATGTGTTACACTGCAGATTAACGCAGCCAAAAAAAAGTTGACCTCCACTAATTCGCTCCAGAGCTCCAAATGAAGAGAGATGGAAAACCGTAGCTTCCTAGTGCATCAGGACGAGCTGCCTACAGGCCACACGCCAAAAATAGCACCTGGGTTTTAATACAAAACGTTTGGAATTATTTTAATTAAATTACGGGGGTGCCAGATGGAATTCCGATGTAAACTGTTCCTCGACGCCCAACTGTCACAGCGCAGGAGTTCTGAGCTGACGCCACTCTGACTGCGCACTGGGCAGACGGGGCATATGCACAGGAGTTACGCACCCAGGAGCTACACACTACTACAGAACGGGAGTGCGTCTCAGTGGCTCCTGCTTAAATCACTAGTCTTGTCGGTAGTGGAGAGAAAGAACAAGAGCAAGAATGTAAACAGCCATTATTCAGAGATGGCACCCATATTCAATGCAGCTTACAATATGAGAAGCTCAAAGCAGCACCGCAGGTATTAAAATAATGAAAAGCACGCTATCTATTATGCAGACAAAGAATTGCTAAAATGGGTCTGAACAGTGCTAAATGAGCGCAAAGGAGTCTTGCCAATGAATGAGGAATTAGGGTTAGTGTATCTGAAAACCACGCCTCACTATGCAACAACAACTATAAACGGCATTGTCGGTTGGATGCATGAGGGGGAGGAAGAACAAATAAATTAGAACTTACACAAAGTCTAGCAACTCATACGTGCCTCAGAATTCACGTTACTGTATGAGAATCTTTCCAGGAAACAGCCAGTGGTCACAACAGCTACAATAACGAAAATCCCTTTGTTAATAGTTTCCACTACTTCTCACTATTTTCCTCCCTTGCACAGAGGATACCATCTTGCTCCCTTGGGCCTACCTCACAGAACAGGGTCAGCTTGTCATCCGGCAGGAGCCCGTTGGCCTCGTCCAGCAGGAAGTCCCGGCGGATGAACTTCTTGAAGCCCCAATCCTTTCCTTGGACAAACCTGTAGGCTCTCTGGCTCTCTGGGAATCAAAAACAAAAACGACAGGTCTAAAACACTTCAAATCCTGAGCTGGACACATTTTTTGCAAGCAGCCTATCAGCAATAGGGCCTGCAAATGGACAACTTTACTAAAGCAAACTACTACAGCAACCTTCCTCTGACCTATGCATCAGTGAAGGCTGAGGCACTAAGACTGACCATAAATTTATTTATTTTACATCTGACACACAAAGATGAATAATGCATTCAGGAGGGGTGGGGGGGGTGGGGGGGACTTGACTGCCTAACGGAATAGGAGCATCGCACAGGGCATGGAGACGCGCTGCTTTTGCGATCGGTACATCAAGCTCAGGAGGCAAACTGTGCTGAAAAAAATGTCCTGAGGCCCCACACTGGAAAATTTGGGACGTGGTCATTTAACTGCCAGGAGAAAGGCAGCCAGGGCTTAATCCGAAAACCCGTTGAAAAGAGGCTGACTAGGTGAAAAGTGGGAAAAGCAGAGACAATGCAGATCGACTCCTTGGTTTCCCTCCATCGGCATTTTACACTCATGCAACGCTTTCTCCGTTACGTCTGAGCCAGGGCCTGAAGGCCACAAAGAGGCTTGTTAGTGTGTGTGTCCACTACAACCCTGGCGGACCACGAGCGCCAAGCCCGTAAAAACCAGAACTGACCACTAGGTGGAAAGACTGCAGAACAAAGCATGCGGCCTACTGCAGAACAGTACCACAATATTAGCATCAGGCAATATGTGCTAGCTAACAGTCAACTAATTCAGTAATTACTCATCAGCCGAAAACAGCAAGAGCGGAATTATGACCTACAGACCGAGGCAGCAGGAACAAATTGTCCCGATGACTTAGCTGCCAGTACGGCAATCAGTCATTAAATTCTCATTTAATCCCACTTTTATCCCTTCGTTTTACTTTAAACAGAATGGATGAAATCCAGGTGAGAAAGACAGAACGGCGGGATAAGAATTCTCTTCCTCTACCCGCAGCGTTGTGCAGCTTGAGGGACCTCCTGGAGTCCTCTCACACCCGCTCCGCAAGACTTGCGTCCTCGTTACCGTGTTGATGCGCCACTGTTTGCGGAAGCGTGGCATCTGAGTGGTTAAGGGACCCAAAGCAACAGTATTAAAAGACCATTGCTGGAGGACACAAAACCCGTTTTAGGGATTGTAACAGAGTGAACAGGGTGTTTTAGCCCACTTCTGAGCAGGGTGGTTCACCAGAAAACACTTATGGAGATCCTGACACAATGAGCATAGAGCCCATCCTGCTCTACCCATCAGGGGCTTGCATGATGCTCTCTGCACAGACCACTATCTCTAGACACACCACACAGAGAGCTAGATACCGTTTCAGGCTCTATAAAAAGGAGGGAATTGGGCGTCGCAATGGAACCATCAAAACCGGAAATTTGAAGCAGAAATGTCATGAGGTACCCCATGTGCGACTCCAGGATTCTTGCCGTCAGAACACACAGTCACACTTGTGGCTTGGCTTGAGATCACACAGATAGCATCCTGTGAAACATGGGCAGCCATGGCAGTCAGCAACAAGTGAGCATCATACGGAACCACACCAGCCTCGGCTTGTCTGCTTTTAGGCCAAAGGATCCACCAGCAAGCCAATACATTTCGGGGGGAAAACGGACCATTGGTCTGCCAATCCGAGTCCGGATCTACCCGCCTGACAGCCACATAGGCAGGATGGTGCACACGCACAAACCTACCGAACCTTGCGCTTGCAGATGGTGGGGTGTGAAAGGGGGAATGGAGGCTCCCAACATCAACGTGAAAAGCTAATCTAGGGTTTACTCCCCCGACGCAGTGTCTGGATTCTGGCTGCCCAGTTCGCTGCAGACCATCTGCCTACATCTCAGCAAGGGGCGGGGGGGGTTGGTGGGGGGTGGGCATGAGCAAATGCGAACTGGAACCTTGCCCACACTCCCTGTCCCTCTGGAGTAGGAGCAGGCGCGGGGGGACGTGGCCTGTCAACACCTCAGACAGGAGCTCTTCCCCTTCATCTGTGCAGCCAGCAGGTTTCAGATCCACCTGGAAAGCCCTCCTACCAGAAAGTCTATAGCCTCTACTTAGAAACTTCTTCAGGACAACAGAGTACATACTAAGGCTAATGCTAATTAGTTGCACAGTACCTATTTAAGACTAATTCTTTGATTACCTAAATCGTCACCCAATAAAATGATGCATTGCCATTGTCTTGTCACCAGGTCGATGCAAGCTGTAAAAAGATTGATCGCAAGTGACAGGAAGTTCCATAGGTCCAATGTTTAGCCCGGCCACAATCCCCTTAATGCTTACATTTAATCCAAAAACACAACAGCAAGCAGCAGCAATCTGTCAGTCAGGGTTGTCACCTGCCCTCACCACTCCATTCGATATTTAAACCCTTTGCCTCTCAGAACCAAAAGAAACAGTCTAGCACAATGGGAAATGGGGTTCCTGAGGGGAACAAATTACACAAACCTGGCAGACCAGAGACCTTCATAAAGCCCAGAGATATGCAGTGAGCAAAAGCGCATCTCCATTAGTGCTGGCATTGGCAGCGGATCGCGGAGGCGGGATGTAATGCCGCTCGGCTACACGACGCTCCAGAGTAGAACTGACGGAGCCATCCGATCCTTGCTGCTCGCGATTTGGGGTGGTGAGGGCGTAGGACGGGCAGGCCCAGTGCAAATTACAGCCTGTGTGAGGAGTCTGAAGCCACAAAGACGGGGGTTTGAGACTGAGGCTGAGGTTTTTCTCCCCCGATCGAGAGAGGAAATGGAGCAGGCCTGCCGCTCGCGGCATCCACCGCTGCGCGGCCCTGCCGCTCAGGCGACTTCAGCTCATTCATCACGCAGCTTTGCTTGGGACAGTGGCAGCTGGGAAGCAGCCAGCAGAAGCATGCTGCTCTTCCCTCGCTTGTAACGAGGAGGGGGGTGGAATCATGGGCCCCACCAAGCAGATTTTGCTACTGATTTTATATAAACCAAGTTACCTGGTGCTAAGCAGGGTCTCTAGTAAAATTCTCCGACATCAGTCTTCGAGGGTCCCCCAAAAGGCTGAAATCAGAGGCCGCCCACCTCTGATTCCACAGGTGCCGTAACAATAGGCACAGCACAGAGGGGCTGCCTTGAACCTTCACGCCAACTTTCGCGGAGGCTCCGAACAAATTGCCAGGAACCATTATGCACCTCACCACAGAGATTAGCTTGTTTATTACATCTGCCCGACAATCAAACAGATCTGTCAGCAATGCCGTGTTATAAACACAAACAGATCAATCAAAATTATCCCACCTGCGACACTGCAAGGCCTTTTAGAGACTCTGGCGTTAACTGACTGAACGTCGAGTTGATTCAATCATTAGCAAGAAAACTATTCCACACACACACGCGCGTGTTTAATGACTGCCAGCCTGTGCACAGTCATCCTGTTAGACAATATGCAGGTATTAAGAAATATGGTGGGTATGGGCGGTTTCTGCTTGACACTTTGCTTGCGTCCTGAAATACAAAGTGTTGAGAGTCAAAAAGGTTTTACAAGCATAAAAAAATGGCTTCTCGTTGGAAAAGGCTCTGTAGGGTCTGGCCCAGGCTGCGCCCATTTCCAGGGCCACAGATGGACAATCCCGAAATGAAACATTTTAAAACCAGGGAAGCTAACAAATTAACAACAGTGATGATAGCTGTGATGCTGTCAAAGCCATGGAATCAAGTTTCCGTTCTTCAATCATTAGCAAAATGCTAATGAGTAAGACCACTACCAAAAAACAAAAATGTCTGGTTTGTCCATTCCAGAGCCTCTGTGGGGAGGAAACCCCGCGCCCACCCCACACAGATGGGGGCTCCAAGACAGCCTATAAACAAGTGGCCGCGACTTTGCATACAAACAAACAGCCCCGTTCATCTGCCGCTGAACGGGCAGCCGGAAAAGGACGTGAGGCACAGTGGCCACATCTGGTCCTACAAAATTTAATTCCAGGCAACATCTCACCCCCCCCCCCAACCCCTCCAAACTTAACCCAATTAAAAAGAGGCAGAGAATGGAGGCACAGAGACTTTCAATTCATCAAAAGAGCTAGAGAAGACTTCTAATAGTGCCTTTTTAATTAAAATCTGAATTGCCCACGATGCCTTTAATTAAATATTGGGGAAACTAATCGCTCCTGCTGAGATTATACACACTCGTCGGGCTATCAGCACACCTCCTGCACGCAGGCAAGCAGAAACAGGAGGTAATTCGACCTTAACACAGATACCGCGGGAACCCATGACAACAGTCTGTGGGTTAATGTGCAGTATGATGCCCATAGCCGCAACCACACCATGCATACAAAATGTGCTCACCTGAAGCACGATACCATGGACAACACTGGAATTTGAAGCAGGGCTAGCTACATGCTGTATTATAAAATAATGGTACCATTTTACAAAGTGCATTTCCATGCAAACAGCCCTCAGTGTTTATTTCCTTGCAAATGGCCTGTATATACCCCAAGACTTTCAGTCCACCATCTTCCCATTGACTCAGAACGATTCCATTTTTGAAACGAGATCCGTTAGAATAGACCCCTCCTGGGTCTCAAAGGCAAAAAAAAGAACATTTTATGTGAAATCGAGGGGGGGGGTTCCATTCCATGCAGATCGCAGACAAACTGTGGAAGAGCCAGATGGGGGATCATTATTCAGAAGGTGGCCTCACTCACCCATAGCTTTGGTCTCCTCACCCTTGGCGTTGAGGATGGAGAATTTGAACTTG
Organism: Petrocephalus sullivani; assembly: GCA_026780845.1. Classification (NCBI taxonomy): domain Eukaryota; kingdom Metazoa; phylum Chordata; class Actinopteri; order Osteoglossiformes; family Mormyridae; genus Petrocephalus; species Petrocephalus sullivani. Next base: position 13,550,454 of record JAODKM010000043.1, read on the forward strand.
GCACGCACCTCGCTCTTGGGACAGCTGACCAGGAGCAAGTAAAGGGACAGGTAGTCTTTGCTCTCCTCGTCCAGGCCTTTGGGATTTACCCGCAGACACCTGTGCAATGCAAAAGTATCACAGAGACTTGGACTTCATACGAGTTGAAGGTGTTGTTACCTGTGTTTTCTGTATATTTCAAGAAGCTCACTTAATCACTTTCAGCTCAGGTGAATATTTTATTTTACCCCCAACCTCTTCCTCCTAGAACCAATTATCCACTAAGAAACAACACACTTCACAGCTGGTACCCTCTCGTTAAAATCACCCCAAGCGCACAGTTAGTCATCCTGGAGCATCTAATTCTGACACAATAAGAAACAATCGCCCCAAATCTATCGTTTCTCAGAGCCCGGAGTGCACAGCGCAACTTTCCGGCTGAAAATGTACTTCTAATTTTAGCAAACGCTACAATTCAGAGGAGTCTCTTCATGACACCATAGAGAGCTGGGATCGCCAGGTGTGTCCGTGTGGATGCTGCAGACTGACGGTTAAAGGGCTCGACCCCCATCCTCCATACCAGACCTGAGACTCACCATTTGAGCTTATCATTAGCTCCCGAAGAGAAGGTGGAGCTTTTGATGACCTCGCCCATCTCCTCGCGGCAAAAGCTGAAGTTGTTGATGGTCCACATGTAGGAGAACTTCACCACTTTAATCTGAGGGGAGTCACCAGATGGTGTGAGAGCGATAGCAGAGGGCATAGACAGACGAATGAACAAACAAACAAATAAACAAACAAACAGGCAAACAGACAAATAAACTAAATGAAAACACAAGTGAAGAAAGCGGTCAGCCGAGGCTGCGGAACTGCACATCAAAACTGCCTTTCATCTCGACAGACAGTGAAAAGGAAGATGGGAAATTAAAGGTTCAAAAAAATGAATGAATAAATAAAATTTTGCGAGATGCAAGAAAACGGGAAATGAGGCAGAAAAGTGTACTTCAAGGGGGTAATGCACAAGTAAAACTGAGTGAGAGACTCATATCTTCTAACACGGCATATAGACTCTCATCAGACCTACGCAAATCCCAGGCTCCTCTGCTGAAATCTGTCTTTGTCAGTCCACACTTAATTCATCTCTCTCCAAGTCCACACGCACATACAACCCACCCCCCTCCCCCGCCTCTGTGTACCGGTGCAGAATTACAACTCTCTGGACACAGATCTGAGCAAAAGATTTAAAAAGCCCCCTTTGACATTTAAAGCAGAGACACAAGAACAGATAAGACTTCCACATACCTGAGTGTAACACCAGCTCTCAGCCACGGGCCCGCTGGACATTTCCGTGGGGGGAGGGGGACTCGGAACTCTTGACATCGCCAGCTTCGGCGGCGGTAGGTTGGGCAGCGGCGCCCGTCCGTGGAGGGAAGGAAACGGCGACGGCGAGCCGCCGGGGCCACGAGTGGAGATGGCACTCGGAACGAAGGGGCCTGAGGCAGCGTCTCTGGAAAAGGAAGGAGACGGCCTTCAGGGGAGCACAATCCTTCTGTGACATCCACCATCTCCACCACCACTGCTGGACATCTGATGGTGGAACACAAAGGACACCGGAGGCGGAACTGGGTCACACACTTCCTCTGGAGCAGCCCCATGTCCATTCGCCTCTCATGGGCCGTGGTGCGTGGCTAGTGAGAAACATTACATGGTAAAATAAAAGCAAACAGGCACCCCCCCCTGGGAGTGACCAGACAGTCTCAATGATCAAAAGCTGAAACTGATCACCCTTTATATCTCTATTCAGACTCTCTGCATGCTAAGCTGAGCATCATTAGTGGACTTTCATTCTAAAAAGGCTGACTGCTCTAATTAAGGATTCCCCTTATTCTTCCATATAGTCAGTTTTGTGCATATAATGCATATTCTCTCACTCTCTCACACATTTTTTTATGAAAATTTGCCTTAAACCAACATATACGGAACAATTACTGGAATCAAAATGGGGTGAAATATATTTAATGAAGGTGCATCCACAAAGGTGGGGTTCCTGAGTGGGGAATAAAAGATATCCTATCGCGCTTGGGGTCATCTTTACCAAAAAGCTGGGCGAGGCAGGCGACTTAGAAGATGAGATCGGCGGCAGACTGGGTCTTGGGGGCGCACCTGCAATGTTATGAGGCCCGACGACGTTGGCATGGAAACCTGAAGGAAAGATGCCATCGAGAACCACAAATGGAGTTTCACATTCCGCTACAGTGATGCCTGAGCATCAAGCTGGAAATGCAAATGCATAGGGGTACTTTCCTCAAAGAGGAGTTCACGTTAACTCCTACGGCGCACGGAAAGTAAAATCACCGCCAGGAAGAGGGTGAGCAGAATCAAGTGGCACGGTCATTCTCTACCCTGCCCTCAGCACACAGCACCCAGAAAACGGGAAATGTTTACCCAGCGAGCCGCTGGAGTTCTCGTCGGAAGTGTTAGTCACAGTGACACAAATCACAGCAACTCAGTGAGTCTGTTGACAATCAAAGAGATGGAACAGCCTTTGTTCTCAATGACAGAGCGGCGGTCTGTTCTCCAGAAACGAGAATCTTTCCTCCCCCCTTCAAACAAACGTACCACTAACAAGGACTTAAAGTTTCCAGAATCACAGCCCTTAAACGTCTGTCTAAAATTAATTGTTTGGTTTCCACTTTGGTTCCGGATCTTCGACTCATTATTTGGGTAGCAAAATTATCTTTTCTCACAGGTCAGAATGGCCTCCTAACTCAAAGGCGGCCAGACACGGGCAGGCCGGCCAGGTCACCTGGCTGGAAGGGCCTCTGTCTCGTCCATCCGCCTCCACATCTCTCATCGCTAATTGAAGAAGCCATCCAATGTGGGGTCGCATAACCCACTTTTTTGCACTCCTCCTAATTAGTGCCCAAGTAAAAACGAGATGTTAAGACCATGAGAAGCTGCGAGACATGCAAGACAGGACACAAGGCATTCTTCACTTAACTGTCAGGGACAAAAAGTGTGTGGGGGGTGGAGGCAGCACTACCAATACGCGAACGACACGGCTGAGTCCTCGTGGCTTAATTAACGTTAAAAAGACGTTATTCCACCGTATGTGTCTGGTCATATTTAATTCAGTTTTTTTTTTTTCTTGTGTGCTGTTTGTATCAGGAGATGAAAAATACTGATGGCATTTTTACACAGCGAAACAATAAAATATTAATCAAAAAGTTGGAGAACAAGTGACTGGAAGATTTGCAATTTAAATTACCTGCGACTTCCTGGCAATTAATTCCTGGCTGCCTCCGAGGTTCTTTCCTGCCCCTGTCTGGTGCCATGTCTATCATTAGCTACGGGCCGCTGTGCTAACCGGCTAATTAACAAAAATTTTGGCTTAAGAAACCATGATACTGAAGTGTCAAGTAATACTTTAACGGGTTTTTAAAACCATATATGCAAAAGCCAATTTAAAAAAAAACTGCATTAAAGTCAGTGCAACAGTATCGCATAACTGTGACTGTAAAGCTAGCATTATTTAACCAGAGGACCTGTAGAGTTTTATCCCAAAAGGATAGTCTCCAGTGACTTGCAAAGTAAAACCGCATCAAATGTCATGGCAGGCTAGTCAAAGGGCAACAGATATCATCAGCAAACTTAAAAGCAAATAACGCCACCTCTCCCCCACAAACAGCCATTTATACAGAGAAATCAAATCTCTGTAGCTACACCCAAAACATTCGAGGTGAAGCTTCATAACCGGGGGCCAGCTATTGTCATTCGTCACCGATATTACACACTCAGATGACTTTGGCCTCGGGTAGGCGACCACAATCAGGCATTGCTGTTCCCGATCTTCATGAGCATCCCGGCATGCACTTCTGAATTTCATAATTTGTTTGCCGCACAAAATTTCATTATAGTCGCAGAAATACAGATGAGAGCACTTATTGTTACTGTTCTTTTAGGCAGCGGAATATGCTGGAATTGTTGCTCTAGGGGGTGACATGAAAGTACCAGTTTGGAAAGGATAAGATTGCATGAAAAAAAAAAAAAAAAAAAGCAGACATAACACAAAGCGATGCGTTCGATGCAAGTTATTTCTGGGCGCCACGGCACTGATTGCGTTACCTGGAATTTCCCAAAAGTTACTGCTCGCAGTGAGAGCCGCAAGACATTGTAGAAAAATCCCCTTATAAACAAAAACACGTTAAGGTGCTCGTCCCTCTCTCATCTGTCTCTTAAAATTTGAACGGTTTCAGGCCAATGAGTCGATCCTATTTTATCCTCAGGTATTCGTTCATCTTAAAAAGAACGAAGTGCGAATGTGCTGAATACCGTAACAAAAGTACGACTACTGAAATCATTTGCTGCAGTAAGACCATGTTCAGCCAGATAATCCCGACAGAGAATACAAGATAACTGCCATCTAAAACCCGATAATTTTCTGAACTGCGAGAGTGACGACTTCACCGTTCAGCGTTATAGATTTTGCCATATGAATATCAATCTAAATGTGTCACATCGATTTATTTCCGTTTATTTTCAATACACGGCTTTATGATGAAAGCCCTATGTCATTAATAACTGGGATTATGTTACAGCAGTTTCAAAAGATTGCTTTCAAACAGCTTTTCCCCCAAAGGTCTGCAAATCACAGGTCACTTAATGACGATGCATCTAATTAAAAACAAACAGGAAAACATGCATCTAAAAGTGACAATGTTACAGATGAGTCTCCCGGCAGTCTAACCTCATGGGAAGCAGGTCATCAAACGGCCGCTGTTAAGAAACAACACGGTCCAAACATGAAAAATTGCTGTGATCAAAACATCGTAACTGCTAACCCGAACTATTTACCTCATAAGAAAACACTTACTTACCTCTTCTACAGTGTGTACAAAGCAGTACGATAAATTATTATAACTTATATTGAAGTAGACCCCAGATATAGTAATCAATTAATTAATTGAAAAAATGACTGATTAATCAATCAACCCACAACCCTGATCAGAAGAATTGGGTAAAGGGTGGATGGATGGGTGGGCAGGCGGACGTAGAGCCGAACATTTTGGGGGAAATATCCAATTGCGATTTTTCTGACAGATACTGAGATTGTGATTTGATTTGCAATATAGTTTTTTTGAAGCTTCAGTTCAGTGTTGTAATAGGTTTAAAACATATGACACCGCATTACCACGAGATGCCATCAAAATATTAACTGGTCTATACTCTAATGCAAGGATGACATCTTAAGCATGTATATATTGTTATGTAAACATTTTAACCCTTGTGTACATGCCTTGGGTCTTTAGTAATACAGACAGTTAAGTGAAAGACGTTTAAAAATCAAGCAACAAGTAACCTTAACTGTGCAAACTTTTATTAAAATTCCAGAACACTGAGAACAGTTTCTAAACTAAACTTAACATCACATTATGTCGATGGTCCTGTGATTCATTGTGCCCGCTATTTCCAGATTATGCCACATACTCTTCACAACAATTTATTATAAAATAATAGGCAAAATAACAAAATTGTTTGATGGTCATTTATTTGGCAAAAGGTACCATGTCGGTAGCAACCCGAACATAGTACGGTTTTAAGTGGAGTAACAGTGTTTCCTGGAAGTCCCATATACACAAGGGGTAAATCAGTAGAGAGCAATTAAACATAAAACACTTATCACGTAAGATTTGACGGTGTTAAATCAGGATTATAAGTGCGCAAACTCAATATACGTATCTGGATCACAAGTCTGGAGCGGAATTCGTGCCACCTTGAAATGCAAACAGGACTTCGGTATACACGGAAAAACAATCGACGCAACGTATCATTTTACAGTGTGAAGCACGCAGAAACCGTGCCATGTGGATATGCAATGTATAACAGGCACTGCTATTCAATGAGTGTCACAAAGAGAGCGTGACATGATGAAAAGCAAAACCATCATTCCATTGCTTTGCATCTTATTTAACTACCATCCAGAAAAGCAATTAGAAGGGTTTGCATTCCATACAATTAAATGAAGAAATCGTGCCACATCACACAAATGCAATGACCACCTTTCCACCTTTGCTCTGCTGCGTCGGCTCATCTCCATTTTCGTTTCACAGCTCTCCAGGAAGAGGAGGGCATGGTCACAGAAAACGGGCCGGGATGATCACTTAAGATCTAAATCGATGCGGAGACAGCCGCAGTACGACAGGCTCAGGCTCCAGCAGGTAGAAATTGACGCTGTGATCGAGCAATTTGAGTATGAGTATGAGTACAGTATGTGTGTGTATGCGTGTGTATGCGCGCGCGTGTGTGTGTGTGTGTATGTACAGTATGTGCGTGTGTGAGTATGTACAGTATTTGTGTATGTGTGTTTGTACAGTATGTGAGTGTGTGTATGCATGTGTGTGTGTGGGTGTCTATGTACAGTATGTGTGTGCATGCATGTATGTACAGTATTTGTGTGTGTGTGTGCATGCGTGTATGTACAGTATTTCTGTGTGTGTGTGTGTGTGTGTGTGCAGATGCACGTGCACCCTGTGACAGACCGCCCCCCCAGGCCCCGCCAAATGCTCCGCGGCCCCTGCGACAGGCCGACCGTGACCCAGCAGTGGATAAGCACTTATGGAGGATGGCAGATGGGTGAATGATTATACAAAACACTTACAGGTCACTAAACGCGGCACTGATAGTCTTTTTAACGAATTTACCACGATGAGAGGAAGGGTCCTAAAGGAGCATTGGATAGGAGCGGAGGGGGGACCTGAGACCATTACAGCAAAGAGCGCATACAAAGTCCCGCCTGCCGTCCCATCCGCCAACGGAGCAGTCGGCGGCCGGACGCGTTTGTCATTTCTGTGACACGTTCTCTATTAGCACACTCCCGCCATAAAAGCACGGCCGGGTGCCCTTTGAGTCTGCAGAGCATCCGAGTCGCACGCAACATCTCCATTCGCTTTATCTGCATATTTTAAATCTGACATTTATTGTACGTGGGGTTATTATTGATTACTCAGTCAAATATTTGAACAAGCAGCAGTTTTTCCACACAGGGGCTCCATGTATTTAGTCTTTTTAATGTGGATTACTGGCCTGAAAATAAAACCCATTTCATGCATTAGTGTATAGATCTGGT
>JAODKM010000043.1:13557658-13570522 GCA_026780845.1 Petrocephalus sullivani
TCTAGTAAAATAGCTCGTCTTTTATTACTGCATATTGCATGGGGGTATGGGTTCATTGCACTGCGGCTGGCCTTTTTGGCTGTATTTCAACCTTATGGCACAAGAAGGAGTGGCAGTTCTCCATTTGTGTACAAGTGAGCACCACAAGGGAGACTTCCTGCAACTCCACAAACGCAATAACCGATCAGTGGGGCGTGACGGTGGACTGGTTAAACTGCCGACCATTTAGGCCCCACCCGCGGGCAGAGCTACCCGCACTTGGCCAGACTAGAACAACCCCCTGACCACCAGCGTGTCAGGCTGGGACGAGGCAAGAGCAGATTCACCTTCCCCTAACTCTCCCAATACACACAGCCTGCGGGAGGTGCCATTTATATTCATTAGGTGACCGCGCAGCCTACCAACGACTACACCATCTCCCAGACGGCACCACTGCACAGAAGAGATGGATGGAAGGGTGTCGGCGTAAACTACCGCCCAAAGACAGAGGGGACAAGAGAGCCAGGGATACTCCGATTACCACTGGGCATGCGGACTTCTGGGGACACCACTCACCCTTAACGGTCTACGATGCTCTCAGACGAAGCTCGAGAACAAGTGTGTTTACATGCTTTAAGGCAGGACAATAAGACAAAAAGGTCAGAACACATTAATCAATTAACGGATTAAGTCTTAAAACACAGAATAACCCTGATTCTGTTTGAGGGTGAATCCAGTGGGTCACGAAGCTGGTCTTCATCCTCACCCGGATCCAAAATATACTTACTGTGCCAAAATCCTAATGCGACCAGTCCCAAGGAAAAAAAAAATAAAAAATCAATCACTCAGCTCTGCAACACACACGGCCAACGGAAGGGGTGCATCAACAAGGCTCGAACCCAGTAAATAATAAGTGCTGCCGACTTCAAATGGAATTCGTTACGATTAAGATTGTTTCCCTGTCTTGGCGTCTTCGGAGACGCCAGCCTTTTCGGGACTCGTCACGGCGTTCGGAGTTGCCCTGCAAAACGGGAACGGGACTCAGCGGAAGGGAGCGAGCGGAACGGCCCCCATTTAAATTCTGTTTTTAGTCCGGACTTAAAACGGAAATGTCAAATACAGAAACACACCCGCCTGCCTACAAAATCCAACCCCCCCCCCCCAAAAAAAAGAGGAGCAGGGATGCAGCCAGCTCCAAATCGATGAGACAGGTGGGGGAGCGGAGGTGCCAGGAGAGGTTATAGGAAGGGTAACACACAGGAAGTGTTCCCAGCAAACACACCAGCCGCACGCTGGCTACAGAGGCCCCCATCGCGAGCCTCTGCCTCCAATGGAAGGCAGCCTCAAAGCCTTCACTGTGACTCGGTGTGAAGAAACTCATCGTGAAACCGAGTCGGAGTGGCATCGCGGAGGCACCAGAGAGGAGACGAGCGGAGTCTAACCAGCGGACTGCAGGGGTTTCTGGCTGCCGCGTGGAAGGCAGAGGAGCGTCTCAGAGGAGGCCCGGGGTTATAGGGAAAGCACAGGGCAGTGGCCTTGTGGGATATCACAGAAGCAGGGTGTATGAAAAGCACAATGAATGATGGAGATGAGGGCAGAGCTGCTACAGGGGGCGGCTGGCAATGCCATCAGGCCCCTCTCTCCCCAGGGCCCCCAATCCACCAAGACTTAACAGATGCTTGTTAACTCCTAGGCTTCCTCACCCCCCTGGATGCCGCAGCGCAGGATGCACGGCACACAATCTGAGATAAACATCTGGCCAAATAATCGAGGTACGAGCAGCAAGACGCTCGAAGGTCTAGCGATAGCAAATCAGTTTATAACACACAGCATCCTCATCCCTTATCCCCTTACGGTGGGGGGGGGGGGCACACACTGTACCGTAAGACGTTCTTCACCACACACTGCCTGCTCAGTCAGTCAGGGGCAGCGCAGATTCCAAGATGCGTACACCGTTATCGTTAACGCCCACCCTGTTGCAACCTGCTTCTCCCGAAAGCTTCAAGATAATACAGGAGATAAAATGCTTAGCTAGCTGTTACTATCCCCAAAACAGATTCTCCCTGTGCCCCTCAACTGCCCGCAGGAGTGTGCCTCCCAACGCCCCCCCCAAGAAACTGGTGGGGGCTAAAGTCTGAGCAGTCAGAAAAAACAAAGGGAAGGGCCGGTAACCACATGAACACACATACCCCCCTAGAGAAGGCCCAGTCGGAACCCAAAGGCAGACGTGAGACACAAACAAAGGGACTTACGGCAAATGTGCCATAGTGAGAAGATGCCATTTCCTGCTCCGTAAGGCTCTCAGCCCCGGCTCTGCATCTTTCACTCGGACATTGTGGTGTAACTGGCCTCCAAAGACCGATAGCAGGAAGCCTGGTGCAAGCACTGTGCATTGCCATGTGCCCACGTTCGCCCGCTTGCCATGACTCAAAGAAATTAGGCCTAAAATGATTATATATAACAAGCCCGCGCAATTACCGCGGCAGCCCGACGAGACGGCCTGCCTCAGCTCACCCGGGGGTGCCCCAAGGCTCAGGCTGTGGGCTTCTCATTCTGCGTCACGTGGGCCGGAAAACAACAAAAGCAAGCGTCCTCGATTATTTGTTTTTGAAAACATGAGAGGGATGAGGGAGACAGAGGGGGCGCTGTGGCTGGGGACAATCCCGCGTTTCAGAGCAAAGCCAGGAGACTATTAGCAGCTCCGCGTTCGAAGCCATGAAACAAAGTGTGTTTTTCCCAGAGCCCTAATCTCCTCTCAAATCTACTTTCCTTGCATATTAAGGTGAGTCTCAGTCACCTTGGTGCTGGGGGGGATGAGAAACGGGGGCGCCTCAGATGCGTCAAAAAGGCTCCTTTTATACATTTAACTGTCAAAAAGCGGCGAACTTCATTTCCGTTTTTGGCTCCGGGACTGTGGATTATGAAATATACCAACTCTGCCACCAGCTAGGATCTTAGCGATGTTGCCGCAGCAAGCCAAAGTCTATCTTTACTCTGAACTGTTTAAAACCAAGCCGCGATCCATGAATAACACAAAAAATATTAAGTAAAAAACTTGCATAACCTTTGCATGATTAGTGAGAGGGCAGGTAAGGGGTAATCACCACAGTATTGCTAGGTTCTCCAGTCGGTTTCCAAGCATCCTAGCCCTTCTGGAAGGGCAGGACAGAGCAGGGAATTCCGAGGCAGCCTGCGGTGGCATTTCGGATCAGAAAGGTCAGGCTAAGGGTGAGCATGGCATGTTATCAGGAATGTGAAGCACAGCACTAAAAGTACCACATGGAGGGTAGCAGAAAATGAGACAATTAAGGATAATTAAGTACAATGCAGCATTGGCTCAGCTTGCAACAGAGGTCAAGAGTTTCGCTCAAAGGCCCGCCCCTGTCGGTCATTTGTTTTTGTGATGCCAAGTTCAATAAGATCCCAGGCATCAGTGGGATTCTAAGTAACCGCTCGGATGGCACTCAAACCCGAAATCCAGTTTCGCTTGGCTATGTTACCCATTTCAATTTCCAAAACTAATTTTTAAAATCCAATTAAACTGCAACAAATTACAAGCTATTTGTCATTTCCCGTGTCAGCCCCGCACGCCGTTTTAAAAGCAGATTTAAATAGGTTTCAGTGACAGCCTCATCCAGAAGCCAGGCCTCCACATCAGCCTGGATGCTCATAAGAGTTCCTCACCAACAAGGTGCCCATGGATGCCCTTTTCACCACCAACACCAAGCTCACACCGTCTCTACCAAGTAACACCCTTTCTAACAATTTTAATGATGAGACACCGGGGAGAACACGAGTCACAGAACGCGTGAGATGGCATCTACTCGAAGAAGGAAGAAAAAAAAAAAACATTAAATAAAATGAGGAAAAAGGACCGGTTCGTTCGGGTCACTCGTTTCAAAAGCCTTCCAGCCAAGACGACAAGAACTTTTCTAATTAAATAAGGGAACCTGTCATTTCCAAACCCCAGCGCTGACGGCGAGGGTCACAACGGAGAGACCGCAGCACCCGCCGCTCGCATCCTTCAAGTGCCCGTCTCCAGCTACCCGCGGAATGCTGTATCCTTGGCGGTGGAGCCAATTAAGGCCGGGCCTTCGTTTGACTCCCGGCAGCACCACGTCAATATGCAGGAGACAGGATCGCCGGTGACGGTTAACCACAGATACCTGCACGACTCTACAATCTTTCTAATTAACAAAAGCATTTTGTTCTTGCATGACTCTTGCCTTCCAGAGGCATTTGCTAGTTCCAGAAAAGTGCTACTACCTGACGTTTGAGTTCAGAGAAGACAACTGATGGATTCTTGCTCATTTTAAGCCATAAACGTGTAGCGTCACTCTCATCCTGGATGGGAATCTCCTCTTTGAACCACTTTTCCTTCCCTTCTTCTGAAAGTAGGACAAGATATGGTCCTACAAGGTATGAGCAGGTGATGAGAAAACTAGGCTAGCTACAGCTGTGAGACACATTAATGTCCAGACAAGGACAGGTTACAGAGGAAGAAATCTGGCTGAAGACCATCTGATCCTTTCTTATTTCTAAAGTAATACTAATTTCCTCTCGCACATATCCTAACAGAAACTCCAAGAAGGCAACCCCTGGATTTGTGGTTTGGTTGAGGATGGCAATAAATAAATAAAGAACTCCCAGCAGACAAGACTCTCCCTCAAAACCTGAGGAGATGGAGTGAATGAAGCTCTGCGCCGACGCCTCGTCCTGGTTTCCGAGACTTTCCTGCAAACTGAAAACAGAAAGGCGCAAATACAAACGAGCGCAGCCTTCGGATTCTTGATCTGGCATGACGAGCCACGACGGGCGGCCACTGGCTGGCTCCTTCCGCACGATCTCCGCCCGTCTATTCCTCAAAAGGCCCCTTATCCAAGCATCCTGGCAACTGCTACGCGCTGAACTCAAAGGGGATCCCGGGGCCGAGGTGAGCACACAGAAGTTTCCCCATCATTTGGTCCGATTGCTCTACACGCCTGGTCAACTCTACTCGTATTTGGTTAGGCTCAGCCTAATTACTCCTTTCCCGTCCATTTTCTGCAGCTCTCTTCCTAATTAAAACAAAAATATAAAAAAAAAAAAAAAAAAAAAACAAGCATTCTATATTTCGCCATATTGTCTCAGGAGGCATAATGAGCTGCACAGTTACGAGGGCGAGACAAGTACTCCTGAGCATCTGCGGTTCCACGAGGGCGATGAGAAAGTATTGCACAGAGGGCTCCCAGCGTAAAACCCACGGCAAAAGGGAAACGGGAAACGCATTTCTGAGGTCGGCACCGTTAGGTGCCTGCACCCACAGTGGAGTTATCAATCACACACTTTTTCTCACTAGCTGGTATCTGCACGTGGGTGTGTGCACACGTTCGGTGGGGACGAGATGCAAAGCTTGACAACACATGACAAACATTTTTAATAAGTGTTTCTGCTTTTTGAACCAAGTACTAACTTTTTAACCTTAATAGGGTTCTTGTAGCTGTATCTGGAGAGATTTCCTACTGACTGACTACTACTGACCACAACTTTACCACAGAGTGGGTAAACCCCAAAAACTAAAAGAAAACTGGGGATTCACCCTCCCGGTCACTGACAAACATCACTCTTGGGGAGCGTTTTGCCAAGCAATGAGGGACACGGCCTTGACTCAGATTTCATATCAAGCAGATGAGTTAGGGATGTTAGGCATACGGAAATACGTATGCTTGATTCAACTAAGCCAGCTAACATTTAGCAGCTGCCAAAACTGTAAGTCACATTAGCCTTCCAGTACTGTGACGTGGCAGTCAATTAAAACAAAATCCTTCTCGTTACTTAAAACACTTGAAAAGTCTAAAATGGTCATGGCGGTATCACTTGCCGACACTGAAGCGAGGAGGGACTGACAGAGGGCCTTCTGCACAGCAGTCTTGGTTTCCTCCCTTTCCAATTAGTAGCACGGAGCATTTGAACAGCGATGCTCTATGGCCTGAGTCAAGTACCCGCTCACACAAAAACCCCACAGCCTTACATTCGCAGCTTTGATGAACGCATACACAAACTGTATGCAGTTCCAAGTGCAAAAAAACCCCTAACCCCCAAATAGGTTCCAAACACACCGAAACAAAACAACGTATCCCACAATGAGGTTTCAAACACAAATCGAAGCATAAACAGACTCCACAACAGGCACCAGGGTGCCAAACACAGTCCACATCAGCAGTCACAATACACCAAACCTAGACCCCTGCAGGACAACAGCCACAAACCTTGTTTAAAGGGGCAATTAGAACAGACTCAAAGATGCGGTTTAGAGATTGTGTAACCGACTTTCGAACAGAACACCAAGAAACGCAAGGCGGGAATTAGGTGAGCCGCTGCCTGTCGATAATCACTCCGTCTTCCGCTCAGGGAGAAGTGACCTCAGATCGATGAGCCACCATCACCAGGATTCCCTCCACCGCCTGGGAGCGGAGCGAGATTCAATCGGACAGGGAGTCAATTAAGATCCCCGTGACCGTGCAAAGGATTTGCGAGGGAGACCTTCCAACTGCATGACTGCATTTCCGAACCGAGCAAGAAGAGCTGCCTAATCCTCATCCATGGCTTGTTCAGCTGGACAGGCGGAGCGTGAGAGTTTGGCCAAGAAGCAGAAGTTTACGCTGGCAGTCACCAGGGTCATGAGGGTGAATGTCACCCGGTGCTCCGGGTCTCTGACCCTAGGCGTGGAACCGTCATGACTCCCGCTTATGTGTGAGTCTTGAGTGGGAATCATGTGCTTTCTTGGGGGGGGGGGTTGGCAGATTGAGTGAAGGGAACAGAATTGGAAAATGGCAGTACTCCTGTTGCAGAAGCAAGAGGGATGAAAGTGAAATCGAACCCAGGGATGGGTGTGGGGAAACAGGAGAGAGCAAGGGTAGGATGTGTGAAAAGAACGGGAGCCCTCAAAGGACTCTGGGATTCTGACGGGGTCGTGCAGAGATCTAAATGAAAGGCAGTCATTAAAGGAGCGCAAACTGGACTGACGCTAGTGCGGCAGGGGAAGCGTCCCCGGGGGGTGTTTAGCAGGGTTACCCTGGGAACTGAAACTGGACAGCACAATGAGGGAACAGGTGAGGGAGGGGAGGGCAGGAAGGAGGGAGGTGAAAGACAGATAATCTCAAGGGTCTGCCTGGTAACCTGCTTTTTCAGCTGACCGATTAGCTGCTCCACCACAGCCACTGGATCCATTCACCTCGCGTGAACCTTAGGGGACGATCCGGCCGCTAATTAAAACAAGCCGGCGGCCCTCGGGTGAGAGGTGGCATCCCGGACTGGGCGGGAGACCGCGGCAGCCTAAGCCTTTTACGCACTCTTCGGCTCTGTTGGTGGGTTGCCAGGCAACCGGCAAGGCCAGCGGGATACAGGAGCGAGCCGACTGGCAGGCGGGTGCGGGCTTTAATGTGCGACGCGCCTGGTAACGCTGCCGTTCTCGTACATGCGCGGAAAAGCAGAGTCCGACGCTCATGGAAGCTCTCCCGCGCGGTCGCGCTGCTGCAGGGCCGCGATGACGGCGTCTGCCGAGTCCGCTGGCAGAGGAAGGTGTTGTCAAGGACTGCGAGGTGACCCTCCCAGCAGCGACCGGCCCACCCGATGATGACCCCCAAGCCGCAGTGACATTGCGACCTTTCCCAGGGAGACGGAGGAGAGCGTGGCTAGGAGGTCGGCAGCCTTTAAAAACACATCCTGGAAGGGAACAGACGCAGGCCCTGCCCACCACCGCCCCCTTCCTTCAGGCTCATCCGCCGAATGCTTGTTGGATGTCCGCTCAGCTGTTGGCGGTCATTCAGGCATCCTGCCTGTTCCTCGCTGAAAGCTTTCTATTGGGTATGGGAAGGCTGGCTTCAGGTGACAAAAGCCCATCTACATAGTCTGCTGATTCCTCGAGAAGCTGGGGCTTCACCAGAATTTGTCGTTTACCACCGGAGGAGATGGGGTATCTTCACTGGCACTTGCCGTCCTTCGAAGCCACGAAGCTCTAATTAAGACACGACGAATCGATCGGAAGCTGACGGCTCTCCGCGCGCCTCTGATGTGGCACGCACACACGCGCAGTAGCCGTGGCGATAGGCACAGCGACATACAGGTAGTCCTGTAACGGTGCTGATTACAGGACACGTCTGAGCATGGAAGAGGCCCCCGGGAAGCCGTAGGGGAATAAACACCCCCCCAGCAAAGCGGGGTCCCAGTTTTGGAATCATTCTGCACCTGCCTTGGCACCTGTGCCCCCTCCCTCCCTCCAGGCCTCCATCCTGGCCCAATTAGCTCGACTCTAAGGAGTCTGTGTCGGGCAGCCACCCCCCAAGGGTCCCCCCAGCTGGGATACAGCATCTGCCCAGTTCTCACGCTGGTCCCGGCGAGGCTCCAGTTCCCTCTCCGGCTCACGCCCCCATGCTCCCGGGCCTGAGTTTGGTGGGATAGCACAGAACCCAGTCTGATTACCTCCCAGTGCAAGCTGGGAATGCAGGTGAGCACTCTTTCAGCTACCTGACTGTCACTCCACTTCCTCCTCAATTCCAGGAGGACAGGAAAAAGGCCATTGGCAGGAAGGTTGAGAGCAGGGTTCCTCTCATGGAGCCATGGGTGCTCTACAACAGTGTATCTCAAACCTCCCAGCTCCCAACACACCTATACCTGGCATTTCTGATTGCCTGGGACCTGGGAGGGAGCAAAAATGTGAACTGTCTGGAGGGTATCCAAGAACTGGGTTGTGGAACACTGCCCTAGAAATTCTGCAGTGCTGCTTCACGGGGCAGAGAGGGTGACTGTTGGGGGTCCACTCAAGATTATCCCATAGTCATTTCCCAATACAGTCCCTGGGGACCCACAGACAGTCCACATTTGGGCGGGGAGCTGGGAGGGAGCAAAAATGTGGACTGTCTTGCAGGTCCCCGAAGACCGGATTGGGAAACACTGGGCTAGATTAATAGACCTAGGCGTTTCTTCCATGGGCCAACATGTTTAATTAATACTAAAATAAAATAATTGCCCATCATGCCATGCCTTTGCATGACCAGGTTGTAAGCAGAGGCAGGAGTCATGGAATATACATGGAACAGCATCAGAGAGCATGTCTGACTGTAATGACACCCACGTCTCACCTAGACAGAGACTGAAGGCCCCTGTAGGAACGGCTGGATTCAGGCAGAACACACACACACACACACACACACACACACAAGAGGTCCATAAAGAGACATACACCAACGCCCTTCCTCGAGATCCAACAGGAGGCGAAGCCACTTTGAAATAAACTCACGTCTGCAGGCAGTGACACCTCTCTATTAATGACAAAGAATAACGAACAAACTGAGCAGGCCAACAATCTTTGTTCCACTGAATTGGAGGTTGCGTATTTTTTTTGGAAATGTACCCATCATCTCCCCTTTGACATTAATTTGCACTTCTCTCTCTCCCTCTCACTCTCTCTCCTCTTCTCCTCCGCTCTCATTTATCTCCTTTCCTCACCTGTCATGTTCCCACTCAGGACACCATATTGCCTCCATAGCTGCACGTTAAAATTCCAGATAAATAGTGCCACGCTGACTCTGACAGTCCGAGCAACACCGCGGCCCCCAGACCCCCTAGCCTGCAAATCCCACCTCCCCTACTCCCCTTCACCCTTTACTCGCACGCATCCCTCTTGCTCCCCACACCCCCCCCTCAATCCTCCATCGTCCCCCCCCCCCGTACTCCTCTGGAATGCACTCACCTAGATCAAAGACCCTCGGACATCTGTGTAGCCCGGTGCTGCCAGCGCGCTGCCAGCTGTGCGAGCCGCGTCTGTCCGTCCGTCTGTCCGCGGGGCTGCGGGGACAAGCAGACGGGAGGCCTCTGTCACACAGCAAGTCTCTGAGCGCCTGCAGGCCTGTCATGCCCAGAGGCCTCGCCGCCCCCAACAAACCACCCTTCCTCCCTTACCCCATCTCTCCCATCACCACAGAGTGACAATCAATACCAGCAGGATCACTGCTGCGGTGATTTCAAAGCCGTGTACATGTGTGCATGTGTGTGCGCGCGATGCAAGAATGAGTAAACAAGCATCTGCTCATGCTGCAGAGACATGCTCTTCAAAAGGGGGGAGCTGCTTTCCACGCTGATCTAGTGGGAAATCCTGCTGATGGAAATGTACCCCTGATGGAAAGATTCCCCTGTCCAATCAGCCGCCTCTCTAACGAAGACCCCGCAGAAGCACCCTGACAGCCCTCTACTGTGTATTATTAAGCAGACACACACATACACACCCCCAAGACATTGTGTACAGTGCTCTACACCAAACCGTAAGCTGCCAATCAAACATTCTGCATGTAATTACATTACTATCCCTTAGATATTCAAGTACAGCTCTTTGAGGATTAAAAACAGCAGATAAATAATCAGGCAGACCCTCCAGTGGATTACACAGAGCACCTTTATGAGCTCCTGCACTATAAAAGATAACCAGCTGGTCTCCCAGCCCGGCCCATTTGTTGCCTGTGTTGACTGTCTTTATGCACTGCCTCTCTCTCATAAGCCTTATCTCCTTGGAGCCACCAAGCCTATCCATTCAGATGAACGTGCCCAACGTCAACGGCAAGGTAACGCCCCGGCGTAAGGGGAAAGCCCGTCGCAAACAGTGACTATGTGCAAGCTAGCGTCTGTTTGTTTTATGCCCTGGCCCGTTTTGCCTAGCCGAAGGGAAGAATGGAAACCTAACCTTCGGACCGCTAACAGCTTCAGACGGCCTGCCTCGAAAGCTATGAGCAGGCGCTGAAAAAGAGAGGCTCTCAGCTTCACAAATGACACCGACAACACGGACACTCGTTCCTTGAAGGCGACCTCTTTGGCGTGCATCCATGGTCGAGGACTTGGGGGGGGGGGGGGGGGG
The DNA here is from genome assembly GCA_026780845.1 of Petrocephalus sullivani. NCBI lineage: Eukaryota > Metazoa > Chordata > Actinopteri > Osteoglossiformes > Mormyridae > Petrocephalus > Petrocephalus sullivani. The sequence continues at coordinate 13,568,523 of JAODKM010000043.1, forward strand.
GCTTGGTTTGAGAGACGAAATGGAAAAGGGAACGAGGAAGAGGGAAAATGGAATGTGGGATCACAGGGAGGATGAAAGATGGGCTGGTGCTCGCCATACTGATGAAAGAGCAAAAACAGCTACCCAGGAGAAGAAAAGCGAATAGAGGAAAAACAAACGAGAGAAGAACCTGAGACAAATTAAGAACGAGGTGGAAGGGAGCGGAGAGGGACAGGGAACAGTATGGAAAGGAACACGAGCGAGAGGAGAGGAAGATGGCTATGTGGGCTGACCTTAGATTGTCAATAAGGGGACGGTGTAGGGAGGCGACTCGCCAGGGAGGTCACATCAAGCGCTTGACTGGGCTGCTAAAGACCCACCAGGACAGACTGTCACAATTAGAGCGTGATTGTCAGCACGGCAGTAATGGGCACAAGCCCCCCATCACCCACCCCTCCCCCAAACTCGCTGACATCCACAGCAGTAATCAGCACAGCAGGCCTCTCACACTTACGCCAGGGTGCCGGGTGGGGGGGGGGGGTAAGGGGGTGAGAGCAGGGGACGGATGGCACCAACAGACACCACGTTTAACCACTGCCGCAGCCTGGGTTCGATAAGCGTTCTCCGAAAAGCCGCCCAGCTATGCTCAGTCTGTCTGCCTCGGGCAGGTGCCGATTACAGTCGGCCATCCGGAAACGCTCATGCGCCTCCCTGCCCCCAACACACCTCGGCACACCGACAAAGTGAAAACCAACTCCAAAAAAAAAAAAAACCCAAAGAGCACAGGCTGTCCTCAGGCAGCGATTCTCAAAACTGCACGTTTAATTTTTTTTTTATAAATACAGGAACAATAAACAGCATGAGTTTGTTCACGACTTCCCGGCCCGGTAGCCACGAGAAAAACTTCAGATCTTTGCGGGACCGGAAATGAATACACTTCACCAGTACGCGGAGAACCGACGGACTCGGTGACGGAAAACAAACCGAATCCAAAGGGCCGCGGTCAGACTTCAGGCCCCCCGGGATGTCCTCACACTTACAGCAGGCTGTGTTCCTGGAAAAAGCCCCCGGAGTTCAAACGAAGCAAAATATAAATGTTACACGGCCGACACCTAACTGCAATCCCGCAAAAATGCACCCGGCCGCTTCGCAGACTCTGAAAAAGCCACATTAAGCGAGAAAAATACACATATAAATCTGCAGATGAAGTGAACAGAACTTATTCTGGTCATCGATTATTGCTTTACGTACTACCGGTGCTTCGCATCGGACGCATGCACTGCCGGTTTCCTTCCTTGCAGTTTCTCATATTTTTATTAATTTCATTGCATGAAATTGTTCTCCAAAAAAATTAATTGAATTATGGAGGAGCCACAGGGAAGATGGGGAAGGGGGCGGGATAGAGGGGGGTAGATTGGAAGCTTCTACAGGGGATAGAGGAGGGGAGGGGGTGCTGATGCGAGAGCTCACAGGGCGGGACGCATCCGAGGGCGGTATCCCCGCAGCGAAGCCGCAGCCGTGCCGAGGATCAGAGCGTCAGAGGGATGCTGGGATGGCAGTCCGCACAGCCCTTGGCTGATGACTGGGGGGGGTGGGGCTTGGAGCAGCCCGGCAGGGCAGTGGGGGGCGCGTCTGAATGGCGCTGCGCTCGCCGCGTTACCCGGCACTCCAGTCATTTGCGTATGCAAAGGCGCTGCGAAAATGTCAGCGTGTTTAAACAGCGCTGATCACTGTATGAAGTGGGATAAGAACGGCGTCGACTGGCAGGCAAATGGACCCCCCGCCTGGGACATGCAAATGAGGCTCCAGGGGGGCTAGGGCTAGGGCGCGCACGTGTGTGTGTGTGTGTGTGTGTGTGTGTGTGCGTGCGTGCATACGTGCCTGGGAGCTTCCCACCCCATGTCAAAACACCACATGCCCCCCCACACTGGAAATAATAAAGCGAAGCTGCGATAACTGTCGCGCCAGATCCCGTCTTCGGGCCCCTCGACACTCCCCCTACGCGAGCCCCCCCCCGCGCC
>JAODKM010000043.1:13570622-13590290 GCA_026780845.1 Petrocephalus sullivani
GGGCGCCCCCACCCACCAAAAAACCCCCGCCCCCCCCCCCCCCCGCGCCCCCCCCCCCCTCCCCCCCCCCCCCCCCCCCCCCCCGCCCCCCCCCGCCCCCCCCCCTCCCCCCCCCCCCCCCCCCCCAAACTGCTGGAAGCACCACGCTCAAAGCCGTCATCCTGCCGGAAAGTTAGTCCTACTCCACGGGAAACCAAACAAAAACAGCCAATCTGAACAGAACCTCATCTGCTCCTCGAGGGCCGGGAGGCGTGTGGGGCGCCTGCGAGGACAGCAGGACGACAATGGGGAACTCGCTAATATTCTCTTTATAATCACCACTCACTAGCCTACAGCTCCTGTGCCGTGTCAGGTACACCAGACAGCTGGGGACAGAAAAGCCTTATTCATGAGTCAAATATCCATGCCGGGATTAGCTCCGAGATTCCAATCACCAGCTTCCTTTGCCGTCCCTACAGACATCCACTGCCTCTGCACCTCTGCAACCACCCTCTCATCCAGTATTTTCCGATGCAGTCTTCTGGGACCCACAGAGGGTTTTTGCTTCCTTCCAGCTTCCTGCCCTACTGGGAGCTGGAAAGGAGCAAAAACCTGGAGTCTGCGGCTCCCCGAGGACCAGATTGGGAAATGTTGCTCTAACCCAACATGAACCCAACCCCTGCCTGGTATAGAACCTAGGAAGATAAACAAGATAAACACGGACTGAGGCATTTACAGGCCTCTAAACATCAATCAGTGAGGAGGGCGAGTGAGGAAGGCGTTCGCTTTTGGCATCCACGCCCAGGGACCACTCGCACTACTAAAGACCTCCACCAGCTACCTCTCAGAATCAAACAGGGCAAAAATGCAAGTCATCGCGGATAGAAGCTTTTTAAGGAAGAAAAGACCAACTACAGTTATTTATCATATGGAAAGTGGGTACAATTAAAAGTAAAAAAAAAAAAAAAACTGATGTCACCTGACTGCGGCAGGCTCAGAGGATTCTCCCCCACCCAACTCACACCTGGCGCACTCAAAATCGACTGATAGCGAGCTTGGGGGGGAACACACCGTACTGGCACGGAGCCCATGGTTTACCTGGGGGGGAGAGGGTTAGAAAGAGAAAGAGAGAGAGAGAGAGAAGCTCGTGGGGGCCGCATCTCAGCGGCGGTAATCCGTGTGCAAACCCACGGACACCAGCGGTTTCCACTGCTCTTCTCCACACCTGCTCCCACACATTCACACCTGCCACGCTTCAAGGTTATATATAGGGGTGCTATAGTGTGAAAAATACTGCAGCTTCTCCATAGCAGGCAGGCCCGAGTCAATGGGGGCCGCTTTTATTACCAGCGTGAGCTCACGCGCGCACGTGGCGCACGAGCATGCCGGACCCGGGTTATTCATCAGAGCTGATTGCAGCAGATGCGGGAGGCAGCAACTCACAGCAAATGAGTCTGAAAGGCTTTAAACCGCGCTGGCTCAGCCGCAGAGGGAAACACAGATCGGCGCATTTAATGCTGTTCGGCAGGGAAGGTGAAAGGCTGTAATGGACAGAAAGCTCCCGCAGACCTTCAGAACACCACAGACGAGGTTTAAACCGCCGAGATCAAATGGGAAACGGAACTGGACCCCCCCCGCCAGCTCAAACCTCACGCGAATGCAGCCCTCTCTTCCCAGGGATTGGTGAACGTGCAACAGCCCACAGCAACGCTTGATTCAAATCAGGCAACAGCAGCAGGATAAAGACATCTCGGGAAGGCTTTAGCGTTTCGGCGCCTGGTCAGAGACCCGAGGTCCCTCGATTATCACAGGAGTACGTGGCACAGGGACCGAGCGGGAGAGTGAGAGAGTGAGCGAGAACAACAATTAGAGAAAACAGTGTGTGCAGACGAAGGAGGAGGAGCGTAAAGCAGGAAGAGACACATGGCACACAATGACAGTGACCCCAGGAAGGACCTGCACGGCTCTGCCCAGAAGGGGCACCGCCGTCATGCCCGTTAGAAGGTCGTTTTAAGGGGTTTCGCTGAATATCTGCCTGTAGAAATGAGCTAAGCAGCCCGAACATTATTCCGCTGTTGATATAAATATCATACGGTTACGTATCAGAAGACGACAGGAGAAGCCCGACTTGATGGCTGACCCCCAATCCAGGGCCCGACTCAGACGGCTGCCGGAGTCAGGCGGGTGTCCCGACTGCGAGTTCACAGACCCCCGAAACCCGGCACAGAGCCGGTGTCAGGCCAGGAGCTAAAAACAGGCAGGACCTGTGGCGGCGCCTGCCGCCCTCACCGCTTTCCTGCCTTTGCCTGCATCTCCATCTCTCTCCCCTTCTGCTAATCGGGTCCGACAGCTGGAGAGAGCAGCAGCAGGTGAAGGCCGAGCTGGAGGAAGCTGCCAGGGAGAGGTTACTGCAGCAGCACCCCCCCCCCTCCCAGCCACCCACCCAGCCCGGGCCTCAGTCACCACCTCCCTCACACGCTCCCCCCATCCGTCAGCAAAACTCACCGGTAACTTCGGATTCATGGCACCACAATGAAATTATCCTTTACTTGACAATTTTCCAAGTACAAATGCAGGTACACTGGAACGGTTGGTGTAGCATATGCCATAATGCGCTCCTTTGGGACATGGACATTCACAGTACGGCGCTAAAGTCTACCTGATGAATGTATAACTGATGAATATTTGCGCAAAACAGGAATAAAAACAATTCAACATTAGAACATATCTAAATTAACAGTAACAAAATAAAAACCAAGTAGGATTTCTTCCGTTCCCCAAAAAGTCACTGATGCCTTGTTGGATGGCTAGTTCCCAAACCTCTCCTCGCGGGCATCTCAGCCAGTCCACTTACTCATTAAATTTCACTTAATTAATTAACTGAATTAGTTTGGAAAAAGTCAATGAGGTATTGAATAGGTGCATTGGGGGTGGGGTCAGAAACGCGTGGGTGCATTGGGCGGCTGCTGCAAATACTGGGGTGATGTGAGGCGTAAGCTAAGCTGGCACACTGACAGATGTAACACAAGAACCATTTACACGTCACCTTCTTTGGATAAGGCAGCACTGCGTATACAGCCGGGAGCGGAACATGGGGTCTGAGCGCAGGGTTGGGCCGTTAATCTGGTGCCACTGAAGTATTCTGGGGGTTAAGGGCCTCAATCAACAGCCTAACGGGCTACTCAAAATCAAGGCCAGGGCCGAAACTAGCAGCCTTCCGATCACAGCCACATATACCCCCCCCTCCCCAACTCCAAAGGGGATGGGGAAAAGAACAGAAGATAAATAAGGACTCTGATGCAAATCAGAAGGAGGATGGGTAGAATTATTTATGCAGCCCCATCGCCCATATAGTCCGGGAAGCGCCCATCCCTGGTGAAGCACACTAAGAAGAGACGACCCACTTGAGAGGACTTTCTCCCGGACGTGGAACGGGGAGCTGGTCACGTGAGTGACCCGTAAAGCAACGTGCAGGGCTGCACATCTATAACAAGCGCGTGCCCCACCTAATGCATATTCAGCAGGGCCCATTGCTATGCCAGGAAATAAGCAACTTCCAAGAAGCCTCTGCTCTTGTGCGTCTTGCTGGAGCACCGGGGAAGGGCAAAAATAGATGGAGGCGATGACTCAAGCCCACCGCAAGTAGAGCCAGAGACTCGCCGAGTAGAGCCGGAGACTCCGAGAGACTCGCCGAGTAGAGCCGGAGACTCCGAGAGACTCGCCGAGTAGAGCCGGAGACTCCGAGAGATTCGCCGAGTAGAGCCGGAGACTCCGAAAGACTGCCCAAATAGAGCCAGAGACTCCCCGAGTAATGCCAGAGACTCCGAGAGACTCCCCGAGTAGAGCCAGAGACTCCCCGAGTAGAGCCAGAGACGCCGAGAGACTCCCCGAGTAGAGCCAGAGACTCCCCGCCACTGGTGACTAAACAGCCAAAACCCGATGCCTGTTGTCTAAACGGCCAATCCTGACCTGGAATGATCTGTCATTGACCATGCATTTAAAAAATGGTTCATGTAGTCATATGGGATGCAGAAAAAGTGGATTAAATGGAGGTACGTGGCTAGGTCCATGAAACAGAAATAAACACACAAAGACAAATAGGTCACGGAGTACAATACAGCTTTTATCCAAAGCCATGGTCATTAATATATTCCAGTCAGCCTTGTGTCCTGTGCTGCCTGGGACAGGCTCCAGAACAAGCCACGACCCTGACCAGGATAATATTAGTGTTGGTATTAGTGATAATATTAGGGTAATATTACAACACATCAGTATCATAATTAAGAGAAGTGCTCTCTTTTCCAGAGCAGAGGCTTGGCACATTTACTGGCCTCCCACACCCCAATACTAAATATCACATGGTTGTAATAAAGCCCTTCAGCAAACCCAGAAGCTCCAGTTAAAGCTGTGTTGCCCGCAACATTCACCTGTTGGGGCTTATAAGGCACCAGTTTCAATGCGACGCTCTACAGAAGCATATTAAATCAACAGCATGATCCAGGATGCAGGTAAAAGAACGAGCAGCTGGAACGTCAGGCTGTTCCTGCATAAGGGCAAAGAGAATTCCATCATTGCTAGGTAACGGTTCCCTTAAAGGGGTATTCTGAAATCCACTATAAATATTCCACACACAATCCAATTGATATTGCACGCACAGCATTCGACAGAGCAAACCGGCAGCCCAAATATCACACTGCATGTTCTAAAGACCGCGTTCCCCTGACCTGTGGAGACATCTGCTTTCTTCTCTGAGGAACGTGGCTGGGGCCACATAATTACTGCGAGAGAGACAATTGCAGATAGAAAGAATTCCAGAGAGAGAAAGCCACCACAGGCCTGGGGGAGAAAGAGGAGAACTGGTAAACTGGGAGGGGACAGGGCACAGAGTAGCCCACTAATGGGTCAGGTCTTGGCAGACTTGCCAAACAATCCCTAAACCAGCTACGTTTGTGCAAAACAAAAAGCCAAAAAACAAAATAAATCTACCAAAATTATTGGTCTTAGCCAAATTTCTGGTATGAGCCGAATAGAAATGAAATGTTAAAGTTTGGCTTTTTAGCAGCAAGTGAGAGACGGCGCTTAGTGCTCATTAAGAAACAGAATCATCAAATAACATCCATATTTAGAGTAGTTAAAAGAGACTGGATAACTCAAATAAAGATAGGATAACCACCATGAGAAAATTCTGGAATACATACTTATTTCACCATGGTCACATTATAATTTCTATTTAACCATGGAGCGTAGGGAGTTAGTAAGACAGGCTTCAGGGGGAAAATCATGCAAATGGCACGACAATGCCCCAGCCATGACCCCCAACACTTGTGCAAGAAATAAAATCCATGATATTAAAGTCAGTGGAGTAGAGACCCAGGTGAAACAAATGGTAAAGTCCATTAGACACCAACCAAGAGTCATCGTGAGGGAAGCAGCCTTCAGGAAGAATGCCAAGCAATTCCCGAAATCACGACAGCATCAGCAGTTCATGGAAGCAGGATCAGAGCAGAGCAAGCCAAAGCTAGATCTTTGCTGCCCATTCCGTCATCAGATCTGATAGCTAGAAAGATAAAAAGCTATTCAGCGTAACAATGAACCAGGTAACAGCTGTACGACATGTTTACCTTCAAACTCCAGCTTGTGTTTAAAGGATTAGATAAAACCTCCAAGCCAAGAAACTTAAATAAAGTAGTATGTGTTTTAGCACATATCCCAGACATCAGCAGAGTCCACCTATTCTTCATTTCCATGGCCAAAAATTAAAGACACGCAAATCCACTCTAGTCAGAGCAGAACACAAACAGGCAGCCACACGAATCCCGAGGCTGTTACCGAGTGTTACAGTGCTGTTGTGGTTTAATTGACTATGTAAATAGTTTCAGTTTCTTTTTTGATTAAACAGCCGGATAAACAATAGGAGCATTATATGTTAATGATGTTTTTTACTGACATATAATTGCACTCCCTTAGCAAAATGTGTTAGCAATTCATAAAAGCCTTCCTCCACAGAGAACAGGCTGGAACATTTTTTCCGTGGCTTTTAAAAGAATTTAAAAATTACCTCTATGCAATAAAGAGAGATCTACCAATGAATTGGTAATTAATTTACTGGCACTTATTTATAGGATCTGTTGTGTTAATGAGATGGAACCAACAAACAGACAACTTATTATGATAAGGAGCTGGTACATCCTCATTCCAGAAAAGTTGGGAGAGTGCGTAAAATGTAAATAAAAACAGAAGGCGATGATTGACAAATCATACAAAGCCCATATTTAACTGAAAATAAAAAAAGCATATCAAATGTTGAAATGTATTGTTTTATGACAAAAATACACTCAACTTGAATTTGATGCCAACAACACAAAAAGTTGGGACAGGGGCATGTTTACCACCGTGCTGCATCACCTCATCTTTTAACAACACGCTGTAAGTGTTTGGGGACTGTCAGGAGACCAGTCGCTGGAGTTCTGAAAGTGAAATGTTCTCCCATTTTTCCCTGATGTAGGATTTCAACTGCTGAACAGTTTAGGGTCTCCTCTGTCGCATTTTTTCATTTCACAAGGTAACACATGTTTTCAGTGGGTGACAGGTCTGGATTGCACGCAGGCCAGTCTAGCACCCAGACTCGTCTACTACGGAGCCATGCTGATGTAGTTAGCGCAGAATGAGGTCTGGCACTGTCCTGCTGAAATATACAAGGCCTTCACTGAAAATGACATTGCCTGGATGGCAGCATATGTTGCTCCAAAAACTGTGTATATATCGTTCAGCATTAATGGTGCCTTCCCAGATGTGCAAGCTACCCAAGCCATGGTCACTAATGCACCCTCATACCATCATGGATTCTGGCTTTTGAACTGTACCCTGATAAGCTGGATGGTCACTCTACACTACAGCCCAAAGGATGCAGCGTCCATGATTTCCAAAAAAATGTAGAAATTTTTTATTCGTCAGACCACTGGACACTTTTCCATCAGTCCATCCTCAATGAGCTCGAGACCAGAGAAGTCGGCCGTGTTTCTGGATCATGTCTAGATATGGCTCCTTTGCATGGTAGAGTTGGACTTTGTTCACAGACAGTGGTTTTTGGACGTTTTCCTAATTTCCACTACAGAATCGTGTCCATTTTCAATGCAGTAGCACCAGAGGACCCAACGATCATGGCTATCCAATACTGGTTTCTGGCCTTGTCCCTGCCCACGCAGTCTGTCTGTCACAGAGCAGTGGGCATCTCCCCATCTTTACTGTGCAGAGACTCTGCTTCTCTTTTTATACCCAATCGTCTTACTGACCTGTTGCCAATTAACCTAATTAGTCATGAGCTATTCAACCAGGTGTCTTGTTTTAGCATTACATCTTTCGGTGCCCCGGTCCCAACGTTTCTGAAATATGTTGCTGACGAAAAACTTAAAATTGAGCATGCGTCATAAAACTATAAGATCTCAGTTTCAACATTTCATATATTCATTCATCTTTGCTCCATTTTCAATTAAATATGGGTTTGCATGTTTGGCAAATCATTGCATTCTATTTTTATTTACATTTTAGACGGCGTGCCGACTTTTTCAGAAGCAAGGTTGCACATACACATCAGAAAAGTCCACATACCTAGTGAGATATTAAGCTTTCAAGGTTATGCACAACCTCAGCAGAGCAGTGTTACACTCTGCTGAGGATCACTACGTTACAGGTCAGCAGCTTCTCTCACGATTCATGATAAATGGTGTCTAGCTATAAAAAAACACAACAAAGAAAACCATACGATCGGGTTACCTAGCAGGTAAACCACGAAATAACTCTCGCGAGCCAGCTAGAGCCATCTTCTCTTCGCTGCTTTTGAGAAGCACTGGGAAGCTCTTCCTGCATAATTTTGTAGTTTTAATTTGAGTCTGAATGTTAACACATCTTTCAGATGTTGGACTCATTCTGACCGGCCATATGGGGGGGATGGGGGTGCTGAGGGCCCAGAGAGAACAGACTGGGGAAGCAGCTTTAAGTGTGTTATTTTTAGAAACCTAAAAACACAAATTACTGTGGCAGCTGGCTCTTTAACCAAGTTAAGACATCGGGACGGAAAACTTAAGTACTCCAGTGACACGAGCAAACAAGCGGCCCTCACGTCTGTGCGGTTACTGCCTGGCTGGCGAAGTTAGTCATCCTCTTCCTACTACGAAGGTCTCTTCTCTGCCTTCCTACCAGCTGGCTCCTTTTTAAACCAGAGCCAAAAACGGGGGCAAGCTGGGTGTCATCAGCAGAAAGGAAAAAGCAGGGTCTTCTAAAAATCAGCCTCTCCCCATTTCTCACATTTTAAAACTGCATCATCATAGTTCCGTGATGCATGTGAAAGACTTTCATTCATGACTATCAATGGCATTATTATGTACTTATACCAGCCGGGTTTTTCCGTTCTCCCTCAACCCAGTTTATTATAGTATTTTATGTTCGGAATTCTAACGGTTGTAACAACAACACACTTTGTACAGACTTCAGAATTTGCCACAGTGCACAGTGGAAAAATTGGCTATTTTACAGTTAAAAGAGAACATTTTGCAGGCTCAGAGAAGCTTTGTAGGAATGCTGACAGAGCAAGGCTGAAGCCAGACAACCTAAGATGCGTCTGTCTCTAGCTTTTAAAGAGGAGAGCTTAAGTGTTTTTCTCACACTGTTTAAGCTGCTGCTTGTCCGCAGTCTGTCTGCGGCTGCACTCACAATACCCTGCTACGGCGACTTCAACCTTCCAGTCCACCCTACAGAAACAAACAAACAACAAATTTTTTTTTCTCTTCTTGGAAACAATCTCAAAAAAGGAAGGGATGGGTCCTTTCGTCAGACGGCTTTTGCTACTGTAAGAAAACAAAACAAAAGTTGGACCCTAGTTAACACAGTGCCAGGGAAATGGCAGATGTGCATGGGCACTTTTCCAGATGTTTAAGGTCCGCTGTGAACCTGGGACACGATCATTAGAACGGCAGCCGGAATCAATACGGCTTTTCACATTACACCTCTCGCTGAGCAATTTCATATTCTGCTCGCAATCTTTCCGTTTCGAAGAAGGCAATTTCTGGAAGGTATGAACTATCGATCTCGGCAGTGTGCTGCTCCCCCCCCCACCCCCACCCCCACCCCCACCGCACGCAAGAGCACGTCGATGTACATGGAGCCACCCCCGGGGTTATACCACGCGAGCATGACCTGCCACGACTTGCCACCTCGACCTTTTGGGGCCCCGACGGGGAGAAGTGAGGAACGAGGATCTTCCTGCCCCAGCACTGCAGCCTGCAGGTTCTTGGGACTTTCCCGAGCAGTATTTAACTGTGTAAACGCCGTTCCTGTCCAGCTCTGACTAATGACTGAATAAGCTCGGAAGTCACTGAGAAATACGATTCGATGTTAACCATGTAGCCATTTGTGGTTTCCCTACTAACTTCAGAGCAAATTATAGCTTACAAAGCAAAACTTTGCAGGACAATTCCAAAAGAATCTCCATCGAGACCCTGAAAACCGCAAATAAAAATCACAAAAAAATACTTTGATTGGTCACATCATCTTTCTTCAGAAGAATGAATTGTCCATAAACAAAAAGAAAAAAGTTTTCTACCATAATCTGTTCATCTTTTGGGCTGTTTTTTGCCAGCTGTTGTAGATGGACAGATTTATCATTTCTGTGCATCCCTCCCCTCCTGCACATGAAAATATATAAGGGAGGAGAGAAAAAAAAACCACACGAGAACGCCAGCGTGCTCAGAATTGACTTGGGTGAGGCCCGTTTTAATCACAACTGCCATTCATATTCCATCTGCGGCCCGGGTCAGCACAAGGCCACGCCACAGGGAAATGGAAACCTGCCTTCCATATTCATTACGTTTTCAAACCCGATCAAACAGGATGGCACGATGACGGCGAGAGGGAGTCGGGGGCCGTCTACCCAGAAAGCCGCATGTGGCGCGGGCCCACAGACAGCGCGGCGTTCCCTCAGCCGACGCCGCTCTCGTTCAGACCGCGGCCTTCACTTTGCTCTCGCTGCCACCTCTCCTCACGCCTCGCAAGGGCAGCCGGTCCGACATACAGCCCCATCGCTGCCCAGACGGTGCCGCTCAAATGATTCATGTCCACAGAAGGTGACGCAGCGAGCCGTTCCGGGCCCAGGCATTCCACTGCCCCGCTCCACTCCTCTCTCACCGTGCCTGTAATTCCACACCTGCCCTCTTTCGAGAACGCTCCCAAGGCGAGTGACCTTTCTGTACTGCCGCATATTATGTCAGCTTACGGGAGCCGCATCCTCCGGGCCATTTATAGTCCTGCAGCGCTTCGTCCCAGCCCACCCACCCGCATCTGGTTTCACCATAGTGGCGGTAGTGCTAGCGATGAATTTCGGGGGCCATAACTGACAGCTTAACAATATCCCCTACCCTACACTTCCTCTGAAGTTAATCGATGTCAGGTCCCATTTATTCCTCCTTTGATGCGCTTTGTTTGCCTCCTACCTCCCAATCAGTCGCGGCAGCAGAGGCCCAGAATGATGGAGGCCTTGTTAAAAAGGTCCTGCCTTCGCTAGCGTCGGAACAACAGGCCAACCAGGAGGACCAGTCATTCAGGGGCAACTTGAGCTGCAGGCAGTGTTTCCTCAAATCTCCAAGCAAGGAATCCAGGCTACACTATTTCAGGATCCTCACCACATCCTTAGATGACTTACTAACACACTGGATGCAAAAGCTGCAATGCCCTGCATTTCACACTGTACCGAACAGCCTAATCAAATAATATAAAAGCAGGTGTGGTTCCCTCCCACTCAATCTTAATTGTCATCGTCACCATTTCCAGCTCCTGCAAATAAAGACTGACGCACCACAGAGCCTGGGCATAGTCTTAAGACTGCCCCTGAAATAATCATTGCAGAAATCAAGAGGGCTATAATTTTACATCATCAGAAGAAGCATATTTATGAAATGCCCTTTGCCAAGACTGCAAATGAAAAGCGTTCTATTTGTATGACACACACACAAAGTATGTAAGCATATATCAGGAAACTTTTAAACGCTGTAAATTTTGTCTGCCTATAGCAAGACATAGTACTGCCAACCTCGCCCGGAATCTTCTTCCGCGCGAGTCGCACCACCCTGGCCCGGAGCGTCTTATCTGTCCACTGCATCCTCAACACAAGACCAACATTCGTGAAGTTGTGGCTGGTTTCATGTCGCACCATTTCTGCTGCAAACAATCTGCCATTTGCAGAGGCTTATTTGCTTTGACACATTAACACTTGAGTGCCTGCTCAAGGAAAAACCTGCTCAAGGAAAGACCTGCTCAAGGAAAGACCTGCTCAACAAACAACAGCTTCACAGGTTTCATTTGGCCTTGATTGCAACTTCAAAATGATTGGTTGAATTTAAGATCTTGCAACATTTTGTTAATCTAAAAGCATACAGCAACACAAATGCATAAACACAGCAGCAATCTTTAGATAAATTCACAAAGCAAAGCAAACAACAGTATTTACCGTTTACAGGAATAAATTATACAGTTGACAAAGTGTGAGACATTCTTACAGCTTTGCATTGTCTGGTATGGGCGTTTTTTCCCCATTTTAAAAGACGCAAAAAAAGAAATACTACCCCATGATATCTGGCATGATGATATCAACCAAAACATGACTCAATTCTCCATGCTTGGAATGTACCAGAGCAGTTACAATATCCACAAAAAATGCAACAAATTAAATTCAGAAACTCCATCCAAGAGATCACAGCAAGATCCACAGATGGCAGGCTGCGTGGCACCCAGACCCCAACACACAAATGCTGACCGCCTTGGTTCCTCAAAGTTACATGGCCATTTGTTCAGTTCTTTTCCTTTTTACCCTTTTCCTCAGTTGGGTCAGCTAGCTACAGTAAGAGTCTCGTCATCTGCCGTGCCTGGGGAGTTCATTGCTCCTGAATTATCAGGTTTTCTAGACATTTGAGCCTTGGACTTACAAACTGATACTGACTTAGGATTCACCAGAGCACAACGCAAGGATCCTAAAACGGCCTTTGAGCTCTGAGCTGTCAAATGAAACGTGTTTGTGGCAATAAAAGTGAATTATTTTGAGGAGTCACCGATCATTTGAGACATGTTATGTTTAATGCATAAGACATAGCACACCTCAGAAAAACGTCTCAAAAAAAAGTTTCCTCAAAAAAAAAAAGAGAAAAAATCCATCCATGCATCTTCTACAACTCTTATCCAGTCCCAGTGGACCTGGAACCAGGGAGCACAGGGTAAGATCCCTCAAATAAAGACAGAGGGTCTATTACATCTTAGAGTAATTTCTCAAACTTTAATTTGTAAAATATGACCAGTCTTTACAACTGCCACTACCAGGTGTGTTACAAAGCATATTCAATTGCATAAAAGTTTATTTGATATACACACTTTTGTTGATAATCTTCAAACCATGTACACTAGACTAGAATCCCTTGAGTAGCCTACCTTACACCCTGTGCTGGAGCCTGGGATATGCTCCAAGTCCTATATATACACCGAAATCATACTGCAGCTACAGGGATGTAGGTTGCAAATGACACCCATTAAAACACACACACACACGCTGGTCAGAGGCCTATGTTCACAGTTTCAGGCACATATTGCGATAACATTTTATATAGGATTTGCGTATTATTAAACACGTCATCTGTGAAAATCATTTATTCGGTCTTGCATTCAAGTGACTTTCACCAGGAAGACAGAAGCAGACAAACAGCAGCCTACAACATCAACAGCTGAGCCCAAACTGCACAAAAATTACAACATGCTCAAAATATTAATCAGCTATATAGGCTTAATTAAATTTCGTCAAACACCTTTCAACAGCATACAGCTCAATATTATACTCATCCGTTTCTGCATAATCTGCATATTAAATGCTGCCAGATAGGCAGGGGCCGCAATCAAACTCATTCCAATTATACCCAAAACCATAACGTCTGAAAGCCTGCGAGGGAAACCAAGCATGACAGACCAGAGAGTTTAACAAAAAGCATCATGCTACGGTTATTCCTAACGAAGGGATGCCCCAAAGCAGCTGCACAGAAAGCTAAATCCATGACTCTGGGCAGTGATACCTATAAAAAAAAAAAAAAAAAAAAGCATACAGGCACCAATGGATTTTGACCCTGACAGAACTGACATTCTGAGGTTTCACTGTGAACGCTAGCACACAGTTTGAGGGGCTATAACACTCCTGGGAAACGTGCTGTAACAGATTCCCGTTTATAGGACAGTGCAATGTGACAAAAGGGTCTCTTTCTGCGACGGCCCCAAAAAGCCATGGGCTTTGCAATTAGCTGTAGGCCCAGGCAACATTTTATATAAGTGTAGTCAACATGCACAGTTTGCATAGTTGGCATGGTACATTTTAAGTTTAAAAATATTACAATAATTCAAGTCTCTCTATGCAAAAATACTCTTTGAGGCTCTGTGCATGACTACCAAAACACTACGGGCAGTTAGGGTCATAATAAATAAATAAGTCACACCTAAGTGTGTATCTTAGTATCTATTGTAAAATACAGACATCCAGAAATCTATTTTTCTTTAATAACCTTTACATTCTGGGAGTAATTTACAGGTAGGGATTAGAGATTGATAAGCTAGTTCTGAGTCAGCACAAATGGGCACTTATCAACACAACACTTTTAATAAATGACAAACAGGCACAACACAACCCAGCATACCACAAAAGCCGCGACGAATCAAAACTGGGTAGGGAGCATGACAGAAGCGAATCAGTGTCTTCTGGTCGCTTCACCATTCCTCCCCATTGTGAAATGAACTGCTATGAACCCTCAAAGAGGAACCCAAAAAGATGTCTGAAGGCAAACTAGCCTCCAGGGCACAGCATAAACTACAACAACACAAAGCAAGACGGCGCCAGTGTAGAAGTGAGCTTATATTTTGGTAAAACGCCAGACCTGCGCTCCCCCCCCCGCCCGCCCGCCCATAACATCCGCGTCTCCATACCTTTCCCTACCTGCCGTGACGCATGACGTCGCCGACCCTAGCGGCGACAACGCCTGGCGAGCGTGGGGTCGGACCTCATCCTGCAATGCAGCATCCCGTACGCGCTACCCGACGCGCTCCCCGCGGGGCTCCCTTCCTGGCAGCGTGCGCCCCTGCAGCGCGGCAGCGCGCATGCGCGACCTGGCAACCTGCGCGTATTTGGCAGGATACCGCGACGGTGGGAAGGGCGCATGCGCAGGCCCGTCCGCCCGTCCGCTCCGGAGCGCGGCTCACTATTTGGCAGGGGAGATCCCCTTACTGACGCACAGGCTGCTATTTATCACCGAAATGAAACCGCAGAAAGCCCTTACCCTGAAAATAATTACACACGAGAAAGGAGAGACTGTCCCCTCTTCCATAGACTCGAGAAGTCAGAGAATAACAAGACAACACCACACAAAAAGACACCATTAAAATAATGTATGAGTAGTTAGCCTACTGACTAGCTAGCAAGTTAGTTAACAGACATTCTCTCCAATATTTAATTGAATCATTTTGTTGGTTTAGCAAAGTGTTACCCGCAACAAAAACATCCTTATTCACACAAACTCTGTATAAAATGAGTACTTTTTAATTTGCTACAGCTCCTCAGTGTCTCATTAAACTCTCACCACAACACAAAGCCCCGAATTACCTCCTGCCCACAAGGAAAAGACGAAAGTAACGAGCCGGAGCGGCCTGCATCGCATCTTTCCTGCCTTGCTTGTTTTGCTTTGTTGTGGTATTTTCTTTAAACTCACCTTTTCGGAATCTGCTCGTCGGCCGGATCGGGTATTCGCGAAGACGCTTCTTCACATCCGGGTTACGCTGGTGACGCGGTCCGTGACGCCCCTAACCCCGCCCCCAAATCACCTGTCATATGCCCCCCCACCAGAAAAAAAAATAAAACAAAATAATTCGCAACCTGACTTCAAATTTTTCCGAAATATTTCTTAAGTCATCACAAGTTATGCCAAGGCCAAATACATACAAACGAATAAACTGATCTATATAGTTAGATCTATGTTTATGAGTAACTAAAGCTACTTTTTAATAAATAATTAACCGTAACATTATATTTTGCACATATAAATCACAATTATGTTGCAGGTACGAGTCGATATCAGTAGTGCAATGTAAATACAATTTGCATGAACCATCAGGTGACATTCATTCATTGTTCATTTTCGGTGTTATCCTCTATTCGTTTATTTAATTCATTCTTTTCTTTTTTGTTGACTGTAATTACACTATTTAACTATGTTACTTTTGTCTGATGTGTGGAGCAAGACATTTTTATTGTGAATCACTGTTAACCAACCTGTTAAATAAACAGTTATTATACTGGTTTTAAGCAAATATTGTGGCTTAGAGTTATTGCAAGGTTTCTAGCGGTATTTCCAATATGTAAGCGTTTTAATTGAATTATAAATAAATAAGGCGCGCGTGGCAGAGAGAGGAGGGCGTTCTTCGGGGACCAGCCATGGGGAAACCGGGAGGTTTAATTACAGCTGCAGCGACATCTACCCCCGGCAGGCACACTGAGGAGGAGAGAATTGTGTGTGTGAGCGTACAACTGTGCATCATTAGCTGCGTTGCTGTTGACTGCAGCAGTCAGCATAATACCGGTGTTTGTGGAGACTCGCGTTTATTTTCCAGGACCTACTGCTGATGTGACACTGAATGGTCATATATCACACATAATTATATTACCGGTTATTTTCATTTATATATTTCAATCTTTATGTTCAAATTTTGGCAGCTTGACAGATTTTTTCACATGCAGTTTCAAAGCTATGTTTAATTTCTTGCAAAATGCTCCTAAACTCACAGGTCTTTTGCTTTGAGTTAAGTTACTACCTTAAAAGCAGCTTTTCAAAGATAAAGATTATGGAAAATCGATTTGGGGGGGAGAAACAAAACACAGACTAAAATAAGAACGCAAGCCGGGAAAATCCAGGTGAAACTGCTAATGAAATTTATTAGGAGATACCTATGCGATAAAAATACAGATATAATAAGTAATTAACTATATTTTAATTACCCATCTATCCATCTCCTGTAGCCACTTGTGCAGAAGAGAATTCATGGGCTTGTGAGCTGGCATCTCCATCCCTTCCCTCAGGACCCCCAGCAGATATTATAATGAATGACTCTTTGTTTATAATACACTTATCAGTTGACGGACATGTCAACATATTTAAGAATTAATGGCCATGAAGCAGAGACTGATGTACAGAAGACACGAAACAAGCGACGTGATCTTTTGTTGACCCCAACAGCAGTTGTCTACTATGTTTTGACAAAAGCACGCCGCATCAGGCTGACCCACCATCACAGCACAGATCACAGGTAAGGCCAAGTGGAGGGGCCGGGGGGGCGGGGCTCTAACGTCGCACGTCACCCGAGTCCCTCCAGCAGGCTCGCAGCGCCGGCCACTCTGCCCTTTCTTGCAAAGCGACTGTAATTACTTCAGGGATGTCAGGCGAAGGCACAGCTAATAAAGGCTGATGAGGGAGTATTGAATTTGCACTTCAATTACAGTGCTTATAGAGTGTGGATTACAGGCGAGCCCCCGGAGTCGCTGTGCGCTCGCTCTACACGGTTTTGCGGGAGGGTGGACGCGTTGTGGGCAGCAGACACTGGCGCTATGCTAATGAAAGCGTGGTAAGTAAGGTTCCCCGCGCCCGCTGTGCAAGAACCTCATTGATCAATGTCAATTTATCATATATATGTCAAAAAAGTGCCGTATGTGTCCACGTGGAATGGGTTCGGTGATCATATATCAATTTTGCTTCAGTTCCCCAAAAATAATACCTACAAAACATGCACAAGGACAGAAAAATCAAAGGAATAAAAAAACAAGGAATGCCCAGGGACACCTAGGGAAAGCTTGAAGGTCATCCCCCCGCCCCCCCAAAAAAATGATAGACGCAGAGTAGATTATTATGCAAAAATTGCTAATCAGTTTAACAGTTTACTGTTGGCTTGCTCATCACACAGCTTCCTAATGCGATGCAGGACGGATTCATTTAGGCCTACTGCCATCAAAAATGGCTCTAACAACCATCACATAAATATCCTGTGATTCTTAAACATTACATTCTTCTTCATCATCATGTTTTGAGGTGATTGGGAGAAAAAAATCTACTCTTTCTATTGCAAGGGCATAGGAGCACCACATTACAAGTCCCTGCTAGTTTCAAATATCTACAAAGGCCTTAAAATAGGTCCAGATTTTTTCAATAAGCATTACAGGTGACCGGTTATTTAAAATGGGCTCTTGGGCCAATGGACCAGGAAAACATCTCATATCTGTGAATGATATACATTAATAAGAAAAAATAATTAGAAAATAATGGGAAGAAGGAATGATTTGTTTTGAGAGAGCAAACGACCAAAACATTACTGCAGTTATACACCAATGAAGAAAACTGTAGAATTCTGGCTTATTACAGCTGTTGCAATGTTGAATAATCTATTTATTTTCCATTCTTGTCCTGTCTGTAATGCAATTCCCTTCAAGTTGAAGAATCCCTGAAAAATCTAAACATGCAGAAAACAACGACAATGCATCTCGGTCCCTGGGTGAATGTAGTGGTGGATTATGGGAAAATAAGCAAATAACTGTCCGTTTAAAGTGGATTTGTCTGTTAGGCAGCGATAAACGGTAGCTGGCTTTCTTCAGCTTATTTTCCCATTTGAAAAGAGTGTTGAAGGACAGGCTTTATGAGAATAAAACGGGGCATTGGCAAAACTAATTTTATTTTTTTTTGGCTGTGCTTAAAAGGACAATACAATATGATATGCATAATTAATCATTACAGGTCCTTGCCTTACCCTTCTCATTACTTAATTATTGATAATATTTTTTGTCCTACAGTAAATATCCCTAAATGACATAAATATGCAGGCTATTTGAAAAAAAAATGACTGATTTTAGAGTGATGACATATTTGGAGTCAATATGCTAATAGATAAAAATGAGAACAAGCAGGGTATGCCTGTTTAAATATTAATATCATTATATTGTTTTTATTTTGTATTATTTGAACCAAACTATTTTTTTGCCATCTTCCCTATAACAAAAAATGATATTTTTCCTAATACTAGGGGGGGATCTCTGTTTTCTGAATCCGCATTATTAGCACCAGACACTAACTAACTGAGCAACTAACTAACAACTAACTGAGCTAATCAGCAATTGACAATGACAACCTGACTCAACGTCACTAAATGAAACTGGTCTACTTTAGAGACATGCAAGATACAATGGGGTTCTTGCGATGGGTCCCTGAGTGGTGAAGCATGCCTTCACATTAGGCTTAGTCTTCCAGTCTTTTCTGTGTCGCGATATTACAAAATGTGCAGTGATTCATCAAAGACCCATTCCTCATCCATTCTAAACTAGGAACAGTCAGATAAATGTCTGGCAATATGTCATGAGGCTTTCCCAATGCCAATACAATGCACCATCTTACCTCAAGCACAAATCCCATAAGCCTTACGAACGACAAAAAAGACTCTCTTACACACGGACTCTGCGCCAGCTTGATTGCTTCCGGTTTGCTGATTCAGGCCGGCATCACCAGTGAGGCCCACCGGTCATGGTGCCAAATGAAGCATGAAGAAGGGAAGAAATGGAACAGGAGCCTTTGGTATCTCCTTCCTAGCCAGATTTCTCACCGCTGATCTTTACAACCCTACATATCAAAGCAAGTAAATGCTGTTATAATTATACAGATTGCATGCTGCGTTTTTAGATGTCGGCAATAAATAATGTAGACATAACAATCAGTTTTGAAACAACCTCTTGGATGGTTCACCTTGTCACCCCCTCAGGGTTGTTTACAAATTGTACAGAACACGGTCAAGACTCAGGGGAACAGTAATGTATTTTGTAATGTATTTTTAATAAGCAGATTTATCAGTGCAGTTGGTTAGCCAGAGTCTCCTAACTTCCCAGGGATCTTCAGTGGCTACAAAATGCACACGCTGGAAAAAAAGGCACATCTCGAAGTCTCCCATTCCCCACTAGACAGACCATTCCTTTTTTTTATAAAAAAAAAGCTTGGCTCTCGTTTTGCAGCTATGCTCATATCTTGGCTCTGGCAGATCTGCTGCGTTGGCGTCCAGGGCCCGAAACTAGTTGTGTCATCGCTGCAATGAGAAAACTCCCCGCCACCAGCCGACTCCTGCCTGCGACTCCCGCCCCCTTAGCTAACCATGGTGACTTGTCTCCTCGGGATAGGCCTCTCTGTGCCTCGAGATGATCGCGTTGATGCTTCAGCGCCCCTTCTGTCCTGCACCTAGTGCTTTTAAAGCTGCCGCATAATCACAGGAGCTGGGTCAAGGGTCAAACACAGTTTCCCATGCATAAGATTGATCGTTGGCAATTCCATCCATCCATCCATCCATCCATTCTCTACCACTTTTCCTGGTCGGGTCACGGGGGCAGCAGCCTAAGCAGGGAAACCCAGACTTCCCTCTCCCCGGCCACTTCCTCCAGCTCTTCCGGGGGAATCCCGAGGCGTTCCCAGGCCAGACTCCCAGTGGGACATGCACGGAACATCACACCAGGGAGGAGTCCAGGAGGCATCCTGACCAGATGCCTGAGCCACCTCATCTGGCTCCTCTCGATGCGGAGGAGCAGCGGCTCTACTCTGAGTCCCC
>JAODKM010000043.1:13612066-13644915 GCA_026780845.1 Petrocephalus sullivani
CGCGCCGGAAGCAGAGCTCCGATGCGAGGTGGCTGTACGCGGTGGGAGGGGGGCGGGGGGGGGGCTGCTGGGTGGGGGGGGGGGGGGGGGGGGGGGGTTCCGCATGAGTGGATGGGGGGGGGGGGTTTACAGACTAAGCAAAAATCTGCTTTACTCATGGAGACATGGCTAGAAGCGGAGCTGGCCTGTACTGGTGTACAGGGTCAGGAGGGATGCTGAACCATTTGAGAAAACTGTTTGCTCTGATGAATGGGAGTCAGACACCAGAGGTAGGAGAACATACACACAGCCACACTGATCACCATCAAATTTCGGCAGAAAATGAACTATTTATTCCTCTTGCCTTTACCGCATGCCCTGTCTGTCACACCTGGGGGGCTTTTCCACCACACCAGGTACTGCACTTTTGGTTTTTTCCCCCCTTTTCCACTGACATCCGGCCGAGTACCAGTACCAAAAGTGCCAGCACCAAAAGTGCCAAACCAGCTGAGGTACTTTTTGGCATTTTGGGGTGGGACTTGCAAACGCCTTCTTTGTTGATGGAGTTTAAAAAAAAAATAAAATAAACGTGCACGTATAAATAGAGAGATACCCAAGTTTTGGGCGGCATGACAAGCAGAAGTATTTGCTATAATATACTAAACCTGGCTGGAAGAACAGATCAAGACGACCCGACAATTGATCTAGATGAAGGAGAACAGCAGTGTGTTGCAAAAACTTTCAAATATCACAATTTGATTGTGGTAAGAGTTGTTTTTGTACTTATAAAGCAAGAAAGGAGTTCAACAAATGTCTCACAGACCTGCTGGAGATAATGATTCTGGGACAACGCACGCAGCACTCATGCAAGCAGAGATAAACTTTAAAAATAGATTTTTAGATAAACCTAGATAAATCTTGAAAGGAATCATTAAAATTGCTAAACTTCCCCAGCGGTTTTTCCCCCTATGACCGAGCAAAAATGTTTTGGCGAAACAAACCCCCTGTACTATAATGTCCATACATAATGGAAGGTAAGAAAGTCTAATCCAAATGCAGCCGACTAGCAATGTGGCAATTGCATGCAAAACATTCGACGATAATATCACACATCATCCAGCCCTATACTATTCCACAACCATTTCAGTACAAAATACCCCACCTCGCGTTGTGATGTCATTTGGCACTGGTACCAGTTTTTACACCAGTGGAAAACCAACTTCATGAAGTACGGTACTGGTGCTGTGGAAGAGCACCCCTAGATGGCACAAGAGTGACAAAATGCTCGTCTACCACTTTGGCAGCAGTGTGTGCGTGTGTGTTTGTGAGAATAATGAAGATTCTGTACTGTAACGTTTTCCTGGGTGTACGTGCACATGCTCATTCAGAACCTACCTGGGATGGGCTTGCAGGATTTCCCCAGCACCTGCAGAGAAGGCAAAATGAAAGGAGAGAGTCAGGCCACCACACAGGAGGCCTATCCTGGAGCACAGCAGTCACACAAATACACCATCATTCTATTACTGACAATGATGCACATATGCGATACCGGTATAGAAAGCTTCCCAAATATCATGCTACCAGTGGAGTGGGGGGGGTCACAAACACAAAAAGGCAATTCCCTCTTAAAAGTGCAATTCATTATAAATCCAGCTGGATTAAATGCCTTTTAATCAAACTGTGAAACTAGGTGGAGCAGTTCATGTGCCGACTCAAATTGCAAGACAGCAAGTATCCAGCCTCCAGTAATGCCAGGGAAATGACAAAATGGGCAATTAACAGGATACTGGCACAATTAACCAAGCAGAATAGACAGGAAAAAGCTAACATTTGCACACACACACCCTCCCCGAGGCCGGAAGTGTAGCTGGTGCAGCAGGCAGACCTGGGTGGGATAGTTGACGTACTGCAGAGCGGAGTTACTGGACACCATGGCTCCCAGGTAGGACAGAGAACACACGCCATAGAGCCAGCTCTGGGTGTGGTCGGGCTTGGAGCGCTCGAAGAACTGGATCACTAAATGAAAGGAGAGAGTACAATTCTGTTTACAGATGGAAAAGACATTATGTTCCACAAAGCACCCAACATAGGATCTCATCACCATGACATGGGGAATACAGAAACTAACCACAGGAAGGCAATGTAACCGCTGGCCATAAAACACAAAGTATCCCTAAGAAAGATATCCAACAGTATTGTGGCACAGACAATAAGAGCAAAACCCAACGGATGCCATGTGGCTGCTAACAGAGCGGACTATTGCGTAAAATAACAGAGGCTGCCTCTGCTGTAGGGAACACCCATAATAAGTATAGTGAGAAACGTGTGGGGAGCCAAAGACGGCAATTAGGAGGACCAGCGCTTCCTGTAACCATAAGGTCTGCCACCTTTTCGCTTCCCAAAGACGAGCGGCAAATGTGTGGTTTCAAGGCCGCTCCCTAAAACGATTCCAGGGACCCAAAGGGACCGGGCGTCGCTGGGGAGCCGTTTACTCACGGATCTTGGCGAAGACGGCGTTGATTATGCACTGAATGAAGACCAAGGTGGTGGCGAATCGGAACTTTTCCTTCTTGGTCCCGTAGCTGTACTCGGCCCTGGTACTGGGCAAACAAAGTCAGGACGGGAGGATGAGAGACTGCGAGCGATCGGGAGAGCAGCAGCACCGGCACCAGCCCGGATCGCTTATTCCTTAAAAAGGCCAGTTAAGAACAGAGGTGTCAATTTCAGGTCCAGAAAGTAAAAATCCAGACCAGGATTTTGTTTCAACCAATCAGTTGAGCATAAAGAGTCACAGTCACAGAGTAGCTCAACTAGTTGGTTGAAACAAAATCCTGGTCTGGAGTTTTACTTTCTGGACCTGAAATTGCCACCTCTGGTTAAGAACAAACTCATCACTCTGCGCTTTTCCAAACTGGACCCTTGGGGGTCTCAGTAAATAAACTTAAATGAGCAAATATAGGACGGTTATGTCAGGTTATAAAGCCCAGTCACATAAAGTACAGGGGTCACCGTGACTTTATATCCCACACTGACACTCCAGCCTTACGCTGCCCGCCTCATCGCACCGGCAACCGATCGGGGAAGCGGAGGAGCCCGCCGACGACTTACATGGTCTCCTGCAGGATCCCATAATAGAAATAACAAACGAAGACTCCCAGGAAGCAGACGGCGAGCCGCAGGCGCTCGTTTTGGAGCAGCGACGCCTTGCCGCCGCCTTGGCCTTTGGCCATGCCGCCCTCCAACAGCCCGTCTATGGACACCGACACAGCCCCGCTGCCCGCGCTCCTCAGCCCGCCGTCCGGCTCCACTCTCACCAGCGACGCGAGCCCGGGAATGGTGGCGCCGTTACCCCAGGCGGGGCGTCACACTGGCTCCGCTCGAAGGTCCCCGTCGCTGGGAGTCCTCGGCGTAATATACCCGCAATTACGTAAGCCCGCTATCCCAGCTGTGCGGCGCTGCCCCGTCTCCCCCCCCACAAGTGCCCCCCCAAGGCTCTAGCTTTCTTCCCGGCGAACGGGGCTGTTTTCATGCAGCGTAGAGCGACGTCACCACTAAACCAGCCAGGACCCATTGCGAAAACGTGCGGGGTGGCCTCCAAACATGCCTGCATTTAGTGGCCAAATGTTGCGGATTTAGTGCACGCTGTATACCTTCTTTGATACTTATCGTCGCATTGACAGGCGCCCAACTTGAGATTAATCCAATTGCTTGCTTTTTTTGTCAGTATAATATACGCATCGCTGTGGACGCTGTTCTGGGTGTTCGATTTGCCGGAAATAAAACGTAGATGCCAAAAACAAAGTATTTCGCCAGAAAGTTTTGTTTTTAACCATTATCGGGATACCACTACGTCACTTTTTATGCGCTGTAGTCTGCTTTTAGATATGGCATTCTGCACGGCCACCTCGAGAAGCTGAAGGTCCTCAGCGGAAATAGTCGCTGAAGGTTTTTCGTCGAAGCATGTGGATGTTCCTCATTGGTCTAAATAAGGTAACTTGGGGCAGTATTGGCTGGCTTTAGTCGATGGGCGTAGCCCTCGATGTTAAGCACACCCCCTCTTCGAATACACGTGGAGGCTCGGGGTGATGTTTATAGATCGGCTTCCATTGGTAATACAGAAAGACTTGGACAAAGTACGGCCAATGAAATACAGACACACACAGAGAAATAGAGTAAAGTGTGGTGGTTTAATGCAAGAAAATTAGTCCGCCCGCAAACAGAACATCCATATGACGTTAGCCCGTGAACTCGAGCCGTGCTCAGTTTATTTCCCAATCAGCCATTCTTAAGAAAACTTCGTATTAAATCGTATTAAATACAATTCCGTATTCGCTTAAGTTTTTTTTTTAATAAACGCTAACGTTTAACTTTAGAATCAGCGGTGCTCTAATCCACTGTATAATCTACCAAAACAAAACTCAAAGAGCATTCAGCATTCCATAGTGGAAAAAAGGCACACAAAAAGTCCCGTTCTGTGGGGTAGGCTGGTGGCTGGTTAAATAGGGTAAAGGGGGTATCGTTAAATGGAAAAAAAACACTACAGGCTTTGTTTGGATAGGTCACGTATCACTTCTCATCCAGATAAACTTTGAAGGTCATGTTAACCTGTAGAACATGACAAAATTCCATTTTCAGTCAAATGAGCTACTTACCTATCAAATGTGATTAGGCAATATACATCTGACTAAACAGAAAGGCACCAACTATTTAAAATATTTTGCCCAACAATTACATGTTTATAACAGTGACCTGACAACCATCAGAACTTCAACACAGGAACCATCTTTCTATCATCTAGAAATGAAATAAAATAAATCTGCTAGCAGGCTGACCAGCAGACACACTGCCTGGAGACCAGCAGTGAGGTGTCTGGAAGCCTGAGGAAGTCCAACATCTCATCCACATGCCTCCAGGCATGAGTTTCTTCTGAAGCACACATTCAGTGCCACGTGGGAGCCTGTAAATGCACTACAAAGATGTAGCTAGGAATGTCCTCCAGCCTTCCCTACTCCATATATTTATTCATATAGTGATGTAAGGCAAATGGGCTTCATGGCAAACACATACGCCCACTTTATAGGCAGCTCTGCATGGAATAGATTTTTAGTAATCAGCTAGGAGAAGACTGACATGAAAAATCCAGGAAGTAAAAACCTCCACCACAAACAAACCATACAAATCCGAAAACAAAGGAGGAAGAACAGGCTCCCGTTTCTCACCAAGCCGCCAATTAAGGCATGTGGGCATCTGAAATGGGATACATTCTCTGCTGATCTGATATGAGCACCTTTAGTACTTAGAAGGCACGACAGACTGCCCCAGAGCCTGGCACCGCAACAGGTATGTTGTAACTGAGTCTGGTTACTTTTTCCCCATGATGCATCTGCAGAAGCCAATCTCAAGCTGACCTTTGGGGCTTCCACGCATTGCACTGTGGTGATTCAATGTTGCTGGCCTCTTTCTGGCTGCATTCTCATGAACACTTTCATTGGATACTCCCCCCAGGGGGCTCCGCCCAATCAGACGGCAGTGGTGCAGGAGGGGTCGGGGAAGGCACCCACCCCGGGGTCGGCTGGGGCCCGGCTCGTGACGGGGGATACGGACAGGCCGCGGAATAGGAGGTCCACGGAGGGCAGCAGGGGTTTGAGAAGGCTGACGGGGCAAAATGCCGAGCCCCTGTGGGGTGTGAAGTTCACCTTGTTGGGGTCGGGACAGGAGTGGAGGAACAGCTGGGCAACACCGGGAGAGCTGGAGGAAGACAAGTGGAGGACAGACAGACTAAGCAGGAAAACCAGAGGTGTGCAACCACAAAGACCGCACACTTACTCATGGGTGCTGCTCACTACATTATCTTAAAACCCAAATGACATGCCACATGACATTTCCACTTTTGGTTCTTTCCCCATTTCCGCTGACTTCCGACCCAGTACCAGTACCAGAAGTTCCAGTACCTAAGGTACCAAACCAGCTGGGGCACGTTTTTGGTATTTCGGTATTTCGGCTTGGAAACTCTGTCTTTTGGTTGATTGGGTATGCAAATAGGCTGCTTCTGAAACAAGACAACTGCAGTCTGGGAAACAGTGCGCGGACGAATTAAGAGACCCAAGCTTTGCTATAATATACTAGGGCTGACTAGTGATGCTAACTGAATGCGCATTACATGCAACGTTACTTTCAATATCGCACATCGTCCAGCCCTTTAACATACTATAGCCATTTGTTTTTAATTCAGTACAAAATACCCGCATCGTGATGTCATTCCGCGGCAGTACCAGTTTTTATGCCAGTGGAAAATAAAAACGTAGAAGTTCTGCACTTTTGGTACTTTCCTGAAGCTGAAAAGTATGGTACCTGGTGCGGTGGAAAGGCTCTATAAGTCCCCTTAACTGACCCCACTCTCAAATGCTCCAGAAAGTGGAAAATCAGGCTTGGATGTATAAGCAAATGAAGGGGGCTTCTTTAGGGACAGGCTAAGTGACCATCTGCATGATTTTCAGCTCGGCTGAGTTTAAGGAAGCCAGAAAGCTGTATCACCTGTCAACTAAAGCATTACATTCTAATACTTTGGAATTCTGGAAAACTTCCTCAAAAATGGAGCAAGGAAATCACAGCTCTGCTTTTCTGGCATAATGCCTGCCTGGGAGGACTTTACTGTCCCTGAATGATGGGTCTCTTCCTCTACCCTGTTGATTATGGTACTGATGTGCATGCAGATGTTGAAAGCTCCACTAGGGGGCAGCCTTATGCAATGTGGATATCGGTCAGCAACACTTGGTCTATGAACCTGTGGGGTGCAAATTTCAGTGTCCATGGTGCCCACGACGGGTGTGCGTGACTGAACACAGACTGACTTACGGGGCTTCCTCGCAGACCCTCACTCTCTCACAGCCCTCGGGTGGCTCCCTCAGGAACGCATAGGTCTTTTTGGGATGAGGGGAGGGAGACGGACTTGTGCCCACTGGGGGTGGTGAAGGCGACGGGCACAAGGCTGCCAGCGAGAGTAGAGGCACATCTTATGGTCAAAAGGGTAGCTTTGGAGGCGGGGAGACAAATAGTGAATAGTGACCAAGTAACTCACCAGTATCTCCCAGGGGGCGAGGGGAGGGAGAGGGGTCACTTTGGGAGCCACTGCTAGATCTCTGCATGGGCATGGGTGCCCTGTGTCCATCGGGAACATCAAGAACCTAGCGGGGAAAGTACCTGGGCGTTATGTTCCACACAAGCGGGATGCCAAATTACAGGGCTAAAAACGCCCCAGAAAAGTTCACCAAGTCCCAGTATTTGGCCCCATTCACCATCAGGGTCGACGTCCCTGTCAATAGCTAAGCAGGGAAGGCCACCAAGGTTGCGTGGCACAGGCGAAGGTCACAAACCAACTGCCCGTACGGCGGGTCGGAAATCTACCGAGTGCTGATCCTCGGGCTTCTCTGACACAAAGACCCCCTCCAGTTCCAGGTTGAGACCCTCGACGCTGTGGCGAAGGCGGGGGGTCATCCGGCTGAGGAGCGCGTGGGGGGGAGACATCTGAGGAAGAATTTGCAAGTCAGGCGACGAGACCATGGAGCTGCTACCTGGATTGACTGGTTTTAATTACTGGTGCATTTGCTGAGACTGGTTGTGCTCAGCAGTTGTTCAGAATCCCCCTCCCCCAATCATACAACCCCCATTTCTTAGCTCTGAGAATATCCAGGTGACCCCCCCCCCCACAAAAAGCACATTTTTTAGCAGTACCTGCATGGCCCCTGGTGCTGGGCCCCTGGCAGAGTGCAGCTGGTGCTGATCTTTGTCAGGGCTCCCCCTGCAGGCATGCCTGGAGCGCTTCTGCAGCTGGTGTTTGAGGTTTGAGATCTGTAATTGGGTGGGGGGGCAGTATCAGTCACCTTTTCTTGGGCTGGGGTTTAAGGAGTGGAATAATAGCGCCTCCCTGTGGTGCAGCAGGTACTCACCTCCCTGAGGTGCTCAGCGCTGCCCCATGACGCTGAGCGCTTGTGCCCCCCACCTCCTCTCCGGCCCCGGCATTCCTCTGACCAGGAGCTGGGCGTCTGCAACAGGAAGACCAGCCAGTCAGAAGTCTAGGTGCTACGCTACAAGGTCCAGCCAATCACAAGCAGCTACACCACAAGGTCCAGCCAATCACAGGCAGCTACGCCACACGGTCCAGCCAATCACAGGCAGCTACGCCACACGGTCCAGCCAATCACAGGCAACTTAAGAGCACTGAAAATGGTCAGAGGCTACACTGTGGTGGCATCTGATATGAAGGGACACAGAGGTAA
Source organism: Petrocephalus sullivani (assembly GCA_026780845.1). Classification (NCBI taxonomy): domain Eukaryota; kingdom Metazoa; phylum Chordata; class Actinopteri; order Osteoglossiformes; family Mormyridae; genus Petrocephalus; species Petrocephalus sullivani. Next base: position 13,620,322 of record JAODKM010000043.1, read on the forward strand.
CGATTTGCTTCAAGACCTTAAAAATATTTCCATAATGAATGCTGACACCAGCCAGAACTTCCACACTGGAACTCCATAGCAAACTAGTGACTGAAGATCTTGAAGTTATTCTAAAATAAAACCAAAAACCAAAAAAAAGCAACGGTGGCCTGAGAGAAAAGTCCCCCAGGTGGTCAGACTCAATCCAGATGGGCGTCACTGCGACCATATTACACATCTGAAGAAGTTCCGTTATGCAAAGATCCACCTGCTGCTGAGCGTGGCTTCCAAGCTCCAACAGAAAGTGACTCCGCTGAACCGAGCGATGCTTCCCGGCAGCCAGGCGTGGCTGTTAGCAAGACACCGGTGTGACGGAAATCACCGAACTGACACAAGAGAAACATCCCCTCTCTGCCTTGTGAGGGTGTCTCCTCGTACCCAGGACTCGTCCTCCTCACTGCCTGCACGTCTTACGCTCCTCATAGGGCTTATGTTCACACCCCAAACCCCACACCCATCAGAACAGCTGTAATTTCAGACACCACCCTTAAAGTCCCCCAAAAACTCACCTCCATCCACAGTTCACTCCTCGGTCATGAACCACCACCCCTGAAAAATGGACTGCCCATATCGTCCCTGAGAAGCGTTGGACTTGGGCGGGGATAACAAACAGCCCAACCACCTTCTCTACCCAGAAGATGCGTCTCTGGGACACGTGGTTCACACCCTGACCACCCAGACAGCCCCTGGCCGTGGCGACCAGCCGATCACAGGACAGGCGCTATAAAAAGACACACTGCACTGCAGCACAAGGGTGGAAAGTTCTGGATGACAGCTCCTAATGTTTCAGAGTCTGATACGAGTCTTAGCAGACTCTGCAGGGAGTGGGGAGTGTATCACATACAGTTGATATGGGTCAGTACAATGAATGGAATGGAATAAACAGTGACCCCTAGTGGCCGACATGCAGAGGGGGCTGCAGGATTGTTCAGTAAAAGAATCTGCCTGGGCTGGCAGGGGGTGATATTGAATGTACCGGGCAGGGCGGAAGGGGGATATATACAGCAGGGTGGCAGCGCAGTGGCCTGTGGCACTCAGCCAGACCCTAAACAGCCTCATACACATGCTAAAAAAACAACGGTGTCAGACAATACGCGATATCCCCTTCCATGTATGGTCCTGAATTTCAAGAACATTTAGAGCAGAATATGCTAACAATGATCAAGAATGAGTTTAAATTATTTAAAATGTTTACTTTTTGCAAGGGGCAAGAATAATAATTACAGCCGTTTTTTTTGTCCTTAGAAGGGCACCACGTTTCATTGGCTTTTGGGTATTAAAAGAATTTGAGTTTGAAATTGTTTACTTGTTAGGTTTAGCCATGGTTTTACTGAAAACCTGCAATATTTTTTTAAAAGCTGGGTTTTACCGCAATATGTCTGATGCTCTACCTTACTGAGGGGTTGAGTGCCCAGACTTGGTAGGACTTGAACCTGCAACCTTCACCTTCAAACCCATGTACTGTACCTAACCACTATGCCACCTACTGGTGACGAGAACACTGATTCCCCAGTGTAATCTTCAAGGGTCAGTATGATCGTTTACAGTTTTGATGTGCGGTGCCCAAACTTTTTGGGACAGACATGCAAAGCAGACCACAGCCACCCCATGGAACCAGCCAGTGGGTACGTCAGCTCACCTGTGTGGCCTTGTCATTGACACAGGAGCTGGGGCAGTCGTGCTCCTTTGGCCAGTGGCCCTGAAGGTACGGCATAACGAGGGTGTCGAGGGACAGGGTCCGGCGAATGCTGGGCTTCGGCGGACGCGACCTGGTCTTCTCGGCTGAAAGAAACACAACAGGCAAAAAATGGGAACTGCTACCTCACTCTCAGTGTTTAAATACTGTAGGAGTCTAAACTCAAGTTACTCTGCCACAATTAAGAGGGTAGGCATGTAAAGATTAGTTTGAAACACAACCATAGGGTTACAACACTAACCAGGACAAGATCACTATTCAAACGTGCTGTTATATCAGTTTTATAATATATCCCTAACTACCGCAACAGCTGGAAGTCACTGGCAGTTTGGAGAAAAACAAGGAGGAATAAACGTTCACAGCCCGTGGGAAAGTGCAGGGATGCTGGCGGCTGGGGGCGCGCATATTACCGCTTTCTGCCATGCAACAGGTGACGGGACGGCGGCCAGCGGCTGACCCGCTAGGTGCCTCATGTTACACAAGCGGCCGAGCCAGCGATCGGTGTAAAGAAAACGCATCATTTAAAGCGGAAGCTTGGTTTTTTTGGACTCCTTTCCTGGGCCGATCAGGCAGGACCCGGGCTGACGCGTACAACAAGGCGCGGCTTGGCAATCAGGTATGCAGAATGCCGGCCTGTTCAGCTTCTTAATGGAGAAAAATCCCCCAAGGAAAAATATGGAAGTTAAATACCTGTCATCCCCCCCCCGGAAAAAAAAAATGCAAATGAATGACAGGCGAAAATGTGCGGATGCAGGTCTGCAAACCGTGTCACGGTGTAGGGTTTAGTGACACGGGGCTCCGTGCGTGAGTGTGCGGGGGTGACATGTCACTGTCCCTGCGTGGCGGCTGCTTCCCGTGACACCCCTTACGGACACACACACGCCACTACCGCTTGTAAATGTCCCTTTTTATGCGAGACTCCAGCTTCACCGGCCGTGCTGTCTGCCTTTTCCCCGGGTGTCTCCCCGGCACCTTACCTGTCCCGGCATCCCGGATGCGCGGCTGCGTCCCGTTCCGCAGCTGGAACTGCACGGTGGCTCGCAGCGGCTGCAGAGCCGACGCGCCTCCCCGGACCATCCCGGCTCGGCAAGACATCCTGCAGCCAGCCGACTCCAAAGCCGGAGTTTCTAAAAAAGCAAAAAAAAAAAATGAATAATAATAATAATAATAATAATAATAAATAAAATAAATGTTTTTGCCTGCCTCGGATTTATATATACATATATTATGCGTCTCCCGGGCCAGTCACCTAGAATGCACTTTATTAGCGTTGTGCATCCAGCCAGCGCCTCCATCCACGGTTAATAGAAGCTATGCTAACTAGCCAGTTTCTTTTGTGGCGATAACTGCGCTTTTCTGAGCTTTGGTTCCGGAAAAAGTTATATCAGATTGGTGTCCATACGGGTCCGGGCCCGTACCTTCTGCACGGTGCGGCCGGTTCGGTAAGGAGGGGAGCGGAAGCGCACTTTCGAACTGCTGTCCCGCAAACTTATGCGCGGCTCTGGCTTTGCACCCCCCAGCCTGGCACCTCTCTGCAGAAAACTGACAACAACCACATGCGGCCGGGGCAGCCTTTACTTACAAAGGGGCGGGGCTGCAATAAGATCCGCGATTTGATTGGGTAATCGGAAGCACTGCTTCGCCTCCATTTGTCAAGTCCCAATCAATCGCGGCGAGTCCGACACGCCCCTCCACTTTGTTCACGTTCTGTATTCTATACTTCGGATAGTCCGCTGCGCCGTTTTTTAGACTTTAGACTTTTTCAGTTTTTTTTTTTGCCAGCTTTTTTTTTTTTCCTGATAAACGTACGCCTGCATGCAAACGATGATGGGGTTTTTATTAAATAACTGAATGCTGGAGGTTTGTTTAAGGTTATTAGGAGACAGTTTAAAGGGGACTGGTTATACAGAACAGAGTTATTACTTGTTGAGTATTCACATTATGTTTTTAAGTTTTAATCAAGTGATTAGTACAGGTATACAGGAACTCAGTTACTGAACTAAACAATAGCAATATAGAACTGGTTCGCTGCAATATGCGCTGGATTTCTCCCCCATTTCAGGCCGTAATTGGTTTAATTAATGAAACTGCTATTCCGATGGGATCTAAGTTGACCCGGTGCGCCGGGGATAAATGTATTGATATAACAGAAAGAAAACGCAGCACCCTGCAAAGATAGCTTTTATGAAAGAGGTTTCCTCATTCCTGCCCCAAAAACAGAGAAAGTGATCAAAGTATGATAGAAATGTTTGGAAAAAAATATGGTTTGATAGCATGGCAGCTATGAAAATGTTGGCTTGTTACAGGATCTCAAATATGCAGCTTTTAAAGATGAAAGAGAACCATCACTAGTTCAGCTTTGTATTTGATTTTGGGGACCGATGCGTGGCTGCCTGCGGCCGGACGCGATGCGGTGCGCGAGCCCACGCGCGCTCCCCATCTGCATCGACACGGTGGCTTTGAGATGCGAGGACGTTTATGCATGGGCAGGTTCCTTTCCCCGTTTCAGGGCACCTACGTATGCGATCTGCATATGTGTCTGAGCATGCATAAATTTCAATGCACCCCGAAATCACCAGTTGCAACTTCGAGTTCAGGGGTTGGAGTGCTGCAGCAACCCGAACTGCATCAAGCAGGATAACGTGATACATTTACCGGTAAATCAGTCAGCTAAGTAAATAATCCGAGTTGCCGGTTTCCCTCTTAAGAATTGTGTACTGTATTGCTGTGAGGGTAATTTTTACTGCCTCAGTGGTTTGACTTCCTCAGATGAACTCGAGCATTCGACAGTATAAGCACAATTTCACAGGGCATCTGCAACTTAATTCCAGAAAAAAAACGTGCTATGAAACTTCCAAAACATCTTTACTGCGTAGCTCCTTGGTTTCGATAGCTACGGCTATTAAATGAAGGATTTAGTGAATTAAGTTTGTCTGGTCGTCTTGGACTAGAACGGTGTAGTTGTGAACTAGACTATGCAATTGTTTGCTTAAATATTGGCATCCTGTGTGGTGCAGACAGTGCCACTCAGCATTTCACTAATATAAAGCACTTCTGAAAAACTAAACCCGGCCTTAAAGTAGTGTGTGGTCTGAGAAACACCCACACAAACCTGCACAGAAGACCCATTAAGAGCAGGCAAATTCAGGTCACCATAAATTTTGTTAAAGAGTCACTAGGGGGCAGTATATCCAAAATAAAAATTCCATTCGTCTTGGAAAAGTGACATAACTGGCCAAATCAGCCAGTTCTGCATTCTTGAGATACAGTTAGTCAAATCTACGGTTGTCAAATTCATGTATGACCCATGTTATGCATACTTGTGCATTCGCGTCTTTCTGATTTACAGGATAGTGCAGACCCTGAAAAACTGGACCAAATCTGTAATGCAGGGATGTCCAAACGAATACAAAAAGTCTTAATTTGAGCTATAATACAGGAGGAAATTTTACAATCGGTATTTTCTACAAATCGCATACATGCATTTTGATGCGGACATCTTTTTTGATTGACTAGAGTAAAGCTTGTAATGGCCTTTAATTTACCATGACTATTTTTACTTTTTTTATGAATATAGGTGCAACATTATGGCAATGAAAATGCAGCTTTATTCATTCAAAATGACAAGGACACCCATTCTCCCAGAATAAATACATCAAATTAAGTTTTAGAAGAAAAAAAAAAACATATGACCTAAACAACAAAAGTAATAAAATGAGATAATTTCACAGAACTGGAAGCTGCAGGTGTTCATACACACATCCATGTTGACATACTGTACAGGTGCATATATTAATATATAAACAAGAGGATATGACTATGGTGAAACACATCAATGCTCCAGTTTGAGGGGAGATATCAGACATGCAGTCAAATAATGGCTATAATTTCATTGATCATTCAGTCATTGAAACACCAAATTGATGCCGAAAGTGTTTGTCAAGTATATGGCAAAAAAATAACCAGCTCCATGTTATCTGGGATATAATTTGACATGACAAGATAGTGGCCACTAGACAAATATTGAGAATAGATATAGAATGTTCATGGTAACGACTTATGAAGACAGCTGCTGAAGAGTATGAATGCATGTTGGTGCGGGATAGATTAATATGGTCCTATGACACTACTGTGTACTGCAGATGAGATGATGTCATTACATAGGGAGAGGGCTAAACAGTCTCTGGCCTTTGGGACCATTAGAAGACAAAATGTTTGGACAGTGGCAGGAGAGGGGGAGGGGGACTTTCATCCAATGACGTCTGGTTCCTCACAGAGTCCCACCTCCAACGCCTAGACACATTCAGACCTGTGGTAAAGTGGGGGATTTGGCGCCCCCTAGCTGGGAGAGAGAGCGGGGCTGTCCTCTGTGCTGATGTTCACCAGGCATTCGCTGGACTTGAGGCTTGCCAGGGACTTGCAGCTGGGCAGGGAAGCCAAAGACCCGCACAGGCCAAGCATAGAGGGTGTGTAGTCTTTACCTGGGGGAACGAGAACACAAGTAAATGCTACAGTGCAGGACATTTTTCTTTCAATTCCAGTCCTTGCGACTCGATGGACCACAATTTTTTTAAATCAGGTCAAGCACAAAAGAACTGTGCAACCCCATGGGTATCTGGGCCGGAAACTGAAAATTAGTTAAGCAGAGATGCTCGGTTCTCACACACCACTAAGTGTTTTGGCACTATTACTTCCTTAAGAGAGTAAGATCCTGCATAACGTGTCTTCATAATTCTGACGGATGACTTTCATCCAGGACCTCTTCTTCTGTTTTAGTTGAGCCAGCGCATAAACAAAGGAATAGGTCTTCGGGCCCACCCTTTGTGTGTGTGTGTGCGTGTGTGCGTGTGTGTGTGTGTGTGTGTGTGTGGTTGTGGCGGTACCCGCGGAGCACCAGACGTCACCGTTCTGTGGCCCGTCGGTCTTCTGGGAATCGGAATTCAGGCTCGTCTCGGTGGACAGCTGGTCCAGGCTGTGGAAGCTCCTCCTGTAGGAGACCAAAGCCGCACAGAACCGCAGACATCGGGCTCAGTTTGCGTCCCGGGCAGATCGGGAGGCTTTCAGGGGCTTATAACCTCAAACATGCATTAACGACTCTGCGGTTAGCTATAATGCAGCAAAAAGATCAGTTTTACTCCATCCAGCTGCCAGCCAATTAACACACATCTGCATCAGGTAGTCAGTGTTCTTGATTGGCTGGGAGCAAGGAGGGGGCAAAGGAGGGGGCTGTGTCTGTGGCTCCCCAAAAACTGGGTCGATGGCCACAGAATTAGTCCAATGGTTCCCCAGGTCTTTTTGATATCTACACTTAAATTAAATTAATGAGTTAATTAACTTATGGTCAATTAATAAAGTACTACCCAATTTTATTACCAATTTGCACAATTTCAAACTGAGGCCTAGGGTTATGCACCGGCGGAGTCTCGGGCCCGCAGGCACACCTGCGGAAGAGCTTGACGTCCTCCCTGTTGTTCTGGCTCTGAAGCCGATGCCACTGGTTGACCAGCGAGAGGGGCAGCTCCTTGGCCAGGTGGCTGGAGTCGCAGGGGATCAGTGCCGCACTGTGGTGCACACACAGAGCGCGGCGTGGTCGGTGGTCGCTGCGGCGCGAGGGGGCGGCGTGCTCTCATATGCGAGTATGACCACGTGGGTGGCAGGGCCTGTTACTAGTACTATTGTTTGTGTGTTCGTGTCTATGCAGGTCTGTGTCCATGTGTGTGGGCAGGAACGTACATTAGAACAAAGGGGCGGGCTTGTTAATCTTTGCATGTTTATAATAAAGCCACAATATTAAGGGAATATTTATGGTTTTTCACAATGGGGCAGTGGGTGTGCCATTCGCACTGCATTCTGGGTACTCACAGTTGGGCCTGCAGTTCCAGTATAATGTCTTCTAGCTCCTTCTTCTCCTGCTGGCTCTGCTGCAGCAGGTCGTCCAGCCTAACCCCCAGCCGCTTGTTCTCTGTCTCCAGGTTCTTCAGCTGGGACTCCCGCAAACGCACCAGCTCCTCCAGGTAGCTCTGGGAAGGTCAAAGTCAGAATCAATCTCATCATCTTCAGCTATATATGATCCATGAGTCATACACCAAGATGAAATCCTGATCTTGCTGATCGAACAGAAGCATCTAAAGATGCACAAACGGGGAGAAGGTATACAGCCCTGTGCAAAAGCCTTCAAAGAGAATGATATTTCAATGATTTTCATTATAATTATGTCTGTACAAGTCTGTCAGCTTAGCCATTTGAAAACTCCTAAAGCCACCCCAATATTTGCGGTAACCCATGTATATTGTGACTTGACCATTAGCACCAATAACCACCAATAGCCAATACCTCACCGAGTTATTTAACAAATAAGTCCATTAACTGAGCTGGTGGTGAAATTTGAAAAATACGTGGAATGGTTGGGATGCCCCTGAAGCGAGGTTTGGGAACTGAAGCTTGGGAACTGACTAGCCATCATCTAGCCATCCAACAAGATATCAGGAACTTTTGGGATGGCAGAGGAAATTCGTATTAAGTTTTAAATTTGCATATGTACTATTGTTAAATTGTGTTTTTTTAAAATATACATTTACTACCCATATAAATAGCTGTAAACAATACCACTGACTGCCTAAGACTTTTGCACAGCACTGCTCACCAGAGCACAGCTGGGCACAGACGGGCACAGTCGCACACAGGAGACAATAAATGGGGCATGTAATATAGTACAGCGCAGCCATGCACAGGAGAGAGACAGCGCAGTCAAGCACAGGAGAGAGACAACGCTGCCATGCACAGGAGAGAGACAACGCAGCCATGCACAGGAGAGAGACAGCGCAGTCATGCACAGGAGAGAGACAACGCAGCCATGCACAGGAGAGAGACAGCGCAGTCAAGCACAGGAGAGAGACAGCGCAGTCATGCACAGGAGAGAGACAGCGCAGTCATGTCGGGCCCAGCTCTTTCAGCACAGTCACACAGAAAGCGCCACAATCGGGACCTTCTGGGCGTAGACGATTTTGAACTTGTGCTCCATCCTGCGGCACTTGGTGCTCCAGCTCTCCTCGTCGGTGACCAGTGGGATGTAGGGGTGCTCCGGCAGGCTCTCGTCGCTGGCACTGCTGTCCAGGCTGCGCCGGTCCTCCTCGTCGCTCAGGTAGTCGTAGCTGGAGCAGAGAAAGGCCGTGCGCTGCTTAGCTGATCCGGCAGCACTTTCTATGAAGCCCATAAAGCCTAATAACCGTCGCCATAATTCACTGCAGCACATTCATAATGTATTGCAAACACAGCTATTAACAAGAAGGCATAACACATTACAGTTTTGTGTATCATGCATTATGAATGCTCTATGAAGCTCTCATCTATAATGCAGTAGAGACACCTTTATAATGCAGTACAAAGCATCCTTAATGCTTATATCAGCCATTATAATGTATCTATCATGCATTAAAGATGAGAGCTTCATAGAGCATACATAATGCATAAGACACATGGCTACGTTTCAAACCTTTGACAAATATTACTAGCCATGTTTATAACACTACATGAATGTATTATTTGTTATGAATGCGTTTATAAAATACTAAAAACGTGGCCTTCAGTAACATGTTACCACTGATCCTCCATGCCCATTAACATAGCTGAATACCAGTAGTTACATTTCAGTTTAAAGGGCTTGTGGGTACATTAACATTGCCTGTATCACTAAACTAAATTTCTCGCTTAGCCAATACTTTGTCGGATTTAAACCAGGGTACCTTAAATCCGACAAGTTATCTGGCCAAGTAAGAAATCTGGTTTTGCAAAACAGGTCCCCGATCCTCTGCTGGGACGCGATCCAAAAGTCACAACCATATGCCACCTCCATGCATCATGAGACTCCACTCTGCAAATGGGTCAGCAAATGTCACCTCTGCGTGAACTTCAGGTACGGCGTGTAGTCGATCACGGCCCTGGACTTCCCGTCCAACACCTCCCCCTTCAGGCAGAAGCTGTGTACAGGCAGGTGGCGGGGAGTTGGTGAGACCAGGAAATCCACAACAAAAACAACAACAACAAACAAAGTCCTCGGTTGAGGGGAGTTAAGCAAAAGTGCTAAACTGTAAGTGGCAGAATGAGGAAGTCGACACACGTGGTGTTTTTTTAGAGTCATGCTTGACTACTGTCTAACACAAATAACTGCAGGTGTAAGCCACATGGAGGCAGACAGCTGGATGGATACAGCAGGTCTTTAAGGAGATTTAAAGGGGTTTTCCTGTTTTGGCATGATTGCATCATCTTCTTGAATAAAAACGGGTACAGAACCTCCCTTGTGCCTCAAATTGTTTTCTGACTGTGCTTCACTGGCGCTTAACAGGTGCGGATTTCTGTCACGCCACCTCATTTTTACTTTCAAAACAAATCTTTTACAGTATACTTAAAAGTACACTTAAAGTACATGTTTTGTGTTTTACTTGTGTTTACTGGATGGACAGAGTAAGATTTTCACTGCATAGTGCAACTAACTGTTCACTCGGCATGTGACTCTTGAATCTTAAATCTTTAGACAGGACTGTATTAACCTGTAATAAGTCTATCAGGCCTTCAATGGGTGCATGATGCCTGAAGTTCATTCCTGAGGTAAAGGGTACAACATATCTATAGTGATATATTTTACTGAAAACTGCATTTCGGCAGAGAGACACTAAAAGCACTACACGGCCTATCTGAGGTCGCAACGAGTGTAAATGCGTCCAAGGAGAATTGAGACAGGAGCAGATGTGGCCGGACCCCCCGATGTCCATGCGGGAGAGCGACCCACCGGCTGCTACGAGCGTCCCCTCACCTGAAGTCTATGGCGCTGAGTCCGATCAACATGCCCGTCAGGACCGTGGCCTCCTCTCTCAGCATGATGGCGCCATCGTCATAAAACCGCCTGCATCACATGGGGGAGGAGTGGGCGGAGCTGTGACAGTGGTCACCTACCACACTAACCCTCAGCGCTATTGCTGGTTGTCCGGCAACAGAGCCGGCTCAAGGCATAAGCGAACTAAGCGGCCACTTGGGGCCCCCCACGCCACCAGGGGGCCCCCATGAGTGCTTGAAATGTCAAGATATCTTGATTTAGGTTAGATCAAAATCTGCTTAGGGCCCCATAAAGGCTCGGGCCAGCCCTGTCCGGCACTGACATAGTGGAGTGATTAGCAGTTAGCCTCATGCCGTACAGCGCGACTGACGCTGTCTGAGTACTCAGGCGCCATGCGTTAGTGACCTGGTTGTCCGTGTGTCCCTCAGGGCGGTGGCCACATACTCCGACAGCCTCTTCTCCATCAGAGCCACTCGAACCCAGGCCCGGCCCTGCAGGAGGAGAGAGGCATTCTTCAGCAAACTTGAGGCACAACTTCTATCATTGCTGCTGCTCCCCCACCCAATGACTACAACTTCCACACCCCTTTGATGACTGCAAGGACAACAACTCCCACACCCCCCTTGACTACAAGGACTACAACTCCCATACCCCTTTATGCCCAATAGGTTCTCTGTCCTTATATAATTATGCATATTTTCTGAGCCCCCACACCACTCCAGGACACCATTTCATTTTAATCAACACAACGCCCCGCCCCATTTCTGCTCCTATCTATCCCTCCTCTCCCCAATTCCCCGGAAAAAAACTAAGCTCAGGCCGCATCAGCCTCTGTGAACCGTGCCACTGTTGACCTCCCCGGGACTGTCGGCCTGCTGCGACTGGCACCAGTTGGCGACACACGACACGGGGACCTGGGTTTGGGGTTGGCAGCTTCCTCCCCCACTGGTTCTTTAGTCCATGATTGGGCCTCGCAGGAACAAAAGGGCCACTGTTCCCGGGATAGGGCTACGCTATGTCTGGGGTCTGGTTAGAGGCGACGGGGGGTGGTGCATAACGAGAAACATGCGTTCGACGATGTGTGCTCAACCCCACCACATCACACCACAAACCCGCAAACCAGGGCCGCCCTTGCCTTCGCTCGTGAAGTGCTGATGTTCTCGATATTCTCGATGCTGGCGATGCAGTTGTTCTGGACCTTGGTGCACGCCAGGCGGATGTAGTCCCAGAAGCTACGCTGCCCATCATGGCTGAACCAGCTGCCCGGACCTGACCCAAAATAACATGACTTTCCAAACACTGGAAAATATATAACACTCAAGATTATGTGTAGCTTGATGAAATTTCACAGTGATTTGCCATGTAAATTCAAATATCCAACCTAAAAATAACCAATAAACTTTTATGCGATCGGTCAAAAAATGCACAAAATTATCATCTCTAATAATGGACCTTCCTAACTCTGAGTAAATATTCTCCTGTAGGTCAAAATCGCAAACAGCCACACCTGTTCAGGCGTGATATTACCTGCCGTGCTGCCTTTGAAGCGGTGACTGAGAATATGCTCCAAGATGGCGGCAAAGTTGACAAACTCTTCTGAAGAGTCATCGATGGGCTCTGCCGAGTACTTCTCCAGCAAAGTCTTCACAGAAAACCTGTTGCGTGTAGAGGTGGGCAACACAGTCTTGTATGAAGGACACATCTATGGGCAGTATGCTCATGACTTCCTGGAATCCTTCTCATTACTGAGTACATCATCAATGAAGAAGACAGTCCAGCACAGCATGAACCCCAACGCTGTTAGCTTAACAAGCGGTCTTATTTTTGCGGCATGAGGTATTGTGTCTCTTGTGCGATTTATTTGCTTAAGTCTGAGGACATGCAAGATCATTAAGTTAAATTTGTATATAACATCAGTAAATGGCACTGATACTAGAAAGCCAATGTTTAAGCATTGTAGTTCTTGGTTTTGCTGATGTCCAGTACAGTGTCTCAGTGAACTAGAAGCTCATCCCAGAATACACTGGGTCCAGGTAGAGTCTGGATTCCTGTCCAGGGCAGGAGAAAGCATGGGCAAACATGCAAATTCCATGCACAGAGGGCCAGGATCAGGAATCAATCCCACAGCCCTGGAGGTGTGAAGCCATAGAACTGACCACTGAGTCACCATGTCTCAAATTTGACACCTTCTGTAGCAATCCTGCAGGGGGCAGTGTGTTCCGAGACCTTCGCTGGATATGCGAATAAATACATAGATAAACAATCCTCTAAATAAGTAGCGACTGGAATTTCAAGTTCAGACAGGGAGATTTGATAGTAGCACCACGGGCCAAACTGATGTCACCTACAATGGTCTTGTGTCCAACAATGTCGCCTTTAGCCCCCCCGATGCTGTTGCCCTGACAACGAGACAATCGCCCTACTGTGCGATCCGGTAGGCGACGAAACTCCAAGGCTTTCTGTGCCCACTCTAGGTCACATGAAACTATCCCAGGCATCTACGGGATCACGTCTTGCTGCTCAACAAATGCGGCAAAACAGCAGACGTGCCGCGCACTCTTTGCCTGCCGATCTGATTTACTTCAGGTTGTGGCTGCGGGGTTGTGGGACGGGGCTTCGGTTGCAGGTGATGCTCTGTACCGAATAACTCAGGTGATGTGAAGGGCGTTTTCCCCCCAGCGCCATGGGCAATACCAGCATCACAGAGGGAAAGACCGCCATCAACCTGGGCAGCACCTCCATCAAAAGGGGAAAGACGACATTCTCCATGGGCACGTCAACCATCAAGAGAGGAAAGACCACCATTTCGTTCGGTAAAAATACATTCAGCAGGGGCAAGTCCACAACTTCTGTAGGCAAAGCTTCCTTCCTGAAGCGCAGAACCACTGTCTAGATGGATCAGACCTCCACTCCAAGGGGCAAGAAGTCCCAGGCGAAGAACAAAACCTCCGTCCCCAGTGGCAAGACTACCCTCCAGAGGAGCCGGACATCGTTCACCCGGGGGAAGGATACCATCTTGAGAAGCAAAACCACCATCACTAGGGGCAAGTCCAACATTTTAAGAAAAAAAACTGTAGTCAACAGGGGCAAGACCTCTTTCTCCATGAGCAAAACGACCATCAGCAGGCCCAATACTAGTTTTGTACTGCGCAAAAGCACAGTTGGAAGAGGGGAGATCACTGTCTCAGTGCGCAACATCACCATCACAATGGGAGCGAAATCCATCTCTGTCGGCATAAACATCATCACCCGAGGCAAGGATACTCAATGGAGCCTATACTGGGAGCTTCATCCGTAATTAAGGAAGGGGTCTGACTGGCTGATTGGACCCTCTACTGGCTACAGAACACACCAAGCAACAGGTCGGTGGCAGCATCTTGTTTTTGTTGACTTCTGTTTAATTGCATATGAGGAAAACGTGCTGAAGAATAATTTGTGAGAAAATTAATAAAATGAGCTTCGGTACAGACTGTCAGCACATGCTGAACGTCAACGTGTTCCCGTCTTTCCTCACACCTGCAATTATGTGCCAGGAATTAATAGTAAACATACTTTGTATCTGCTACAAATGTGTCTGATGCGCTAATCATCTGTGAATATATGCAAATTAGCAGTAGTTTTTAACTAGGCAAGCCGTGTAGTTCTGTAAATTAAGCAGTGCATGGTTTTATGGCCTTGGCGTAGAGAGGAGAGTGTAATTATACTCTCATCCCTTCAGGTTAAAGTTAAAAAACCTCTCTTTGGTGCCTTACAATTTCCAATAAGCCAATGTCAGTACACACCTGCTGTTGTGTACCGTTGACTACCTGGCACAAATTGTTTTGAATAAAGCAACAAGGTAGAGAAATACATTTATGTTTATTTGTAAGACGCAGACTAACTCAAACTGACGTACAAATTGCCTTAGCATTATAAACCGTCACGGAGCTGGCTAGGCATAAGTGCAGCCAGGCTGAGCATCCAATGAATGCCCGGGTACGAGTGCAGGCAGTGTCCGAGTACTGGAGAAATATGTACTCATCAAATGTCTTAATTTCACCCCCTACAGCTTCTCGCTCTACAGCTGGCAGTCTGTGGGATCAGCTGGGTTTGCCCATGTTGTCTACAGCTGTTGGCTTCTTACCAAAACACAACAGCAGTGTTACTGCCCCTGCACCCAAGTCTGCCCTACTAGCGGCAGATGGACTGAATTTTTTATTTTTTTTTTTTGCTGGAGAGTCGCCATTGTATTTACGGGCAGATAAACAAGACGTTTCTCCAAAACGACCCACACGGCGTCGCCAGAGAGATGGACTCAGGACAAGATAAGGAACAGGACGTGCAATTGGGGCAGATAGCGCTCACGCCCCGAGAAAGTCGGACATCACAGAGGACCAGGGAGACATAATCCCAGATCCCATGGGGAAGAAAAGGGGGAGTGAGAGGATGCACATACTCAAGAGGTCTCCCCGGGAGTACAAAGGGGAAATGGTGTTTTTGTGATGTACGTTTGTGACGGAGGGTGACAGAGTATCAGAATAAGACAGGTGCTGGGTCAGAGTGGGTTGCTCATGTAAAGTAGGGACAAGGTTTCACAGAATGTCGATCGAAAGATTTGGTAATGTTGCATTTGAGTATTCGACAGAAATGTAGTAGGAGGTCCAAATTGACGGACGTGAAATTGACATAAACAGGTCAAAGAGTCACCTGGTTGGAGAGACCAGGTTTAGGTGACTTTAACTAGGCAGCAAACCAAGCCTTTAATCTGCCCAAATCTGATTTGATGGTACTTTAAAACACCTGAAAAATATATATAGATGGAGTTGGTGCCATAAATGATGCTGGCAGAAATCACATGCTTTTGTCACAAAATTGATGCCTTATTCACTAGCCTGCTCCTCATCACCTCCACCAGGTGGAATTTACCACTGTGGCAGTCAGATATTCCCTATATATGGACATAATGAGGTTAGGATGAAGACTAATGGATTCATCTACTCTGGCGATCTATTGTGAAACCTGAGTCATAGTGCTGTCGGTAACACCAGTACGGGATTCTGGGATATGCCCTGCCCTTTGATTCCAATAAAAATTAGAAATTCGCTGACCCTGTGTTGCGAATACATCCACAAAGTTCTTTGACGGTTTTGCAAATACTTTGTGTCAAAAAACAGAGCTGAGTGGAAAACGTGGCCCTGGATCATAAAACTGCATCATTTACAAATGGCAAACAAATCTAATTATACTCCGCTCACAGGGTGTAACTTGCACCTTGCACAGATAACCCTTGTGGGGCTTATTTTCCTTATAGATCCAACGCTCTGGTCCCAAACAGAGAGAAACATCTCCAGGCTACTCCCAGGAGAGAGCCTGTTAGAGGACCAATTATACCACTTGTGAACACAAAGGCATTGTTGCTGTTGGTCTTAGCGAGTACTCCTAGGGATTCAGCCATTATTGATGCAATAAACCACAGCCATTGAACACCAATGGAACAGTCACTTGTAACAGTTGATAAATTAGCATTCAATGGAGCTCAAAAAACATAGTTGGAATCCTCCAAGAACCTTAAAGAATAACTCCAGAATGCCAGATGCAGATAAGAGGAGGTTGCGCACCAAGAAGGGCATTAATGATTTCTCCAGCTGCGAATCTTTGAGGGGAAACTCCAGTAATGAGTAAAGATTGAAACTTCATTGTAGAGTTTGATTACTCCAGGAGGAACTTGACCCCACCTGCTTCACATGTGCAGGTAAATAAGCACCTCCACATGACCAAAATGAGGGGATTCTCCCTCAAGGAACCATGGGTTTATAGCCAAAGCCTATGACAGCATTAGCGTGGAAGCACCACAAGAGTTTAAGGAATGTTTATGACCTTCCATGACCCTTTCCAAAGTGAAGAAAAGGGTTATCACAGTTTAAAAAGAAATGCTAGCAATCAGTGAGCTGCTGACCTCTGCCTCCGCTGGGGCCCATTCTTAATTAGGATACATTTACCCTTGAGGGTCATTACTTTTGAGATACAAGAATTATCTGCCACGGAGAGCAATGGTCTTAGAACGCCAATTCCAAATAAGCATCCAGAAAATGGTCCACTGTCAAATTAAAGACACCAATAACAAACTTTAGAAATGTCATTCAAAATGAGACATTAATTCTAGAGGAAACCTTGGTGTACAGACATGGTGCTGGTATTGGCAAGCTGATGGACATTTTACTGATGTACTAAAATACATTCCGCGATAACAAAGCACATTGTGATAGTGTCATCATGCATGTAGCGTAGAAGCCCAATGCAGATACTGTACACCTAACTCTACAAACTAACTTGTGGTGCGCTAACAGGTTTCTGCTAGCTGTCGGGTGAGGTTTGTTGACATCAGCATAAATATAATGCAAAACCAGCCTAGGGTTGCTCGTAGCTTTCACTCTGATGCCCTCTAGTGGATTAGCGTCAGTCATTGATGGAGGGCGCTGGTAATATTAACGGAAGACTGCTATACAGTAACACATAAAATCTACTGACACTGGCAATATACAAATTGTACAAATGTCACCTGTATAATATGATTTGAGATGTTCTTTTGTACAAACTTGTACGACTGCCTCCGTACTAGCTCCAACCCTTCCCTTGATTTTGTAGTTTCCATAAATAACCAAAATGCTTTCATTATTATTATTCTTCTTCAAGTCCATTCCTAGAATAAGCTTTGAGGACTTGTGTGGTATGTCTGCATGTCTGTCTAACTGATCAATCTGCTCTGTATCTTCATTTGCAGCCTCACACCAAGAGGTTGTGAGTCTGATTCTGTAATAAACTTGATTTTATATGAGTTTGTGTCTGGATTAATTAGTCCTAGAGCCATGCTTTGCTTTCTAAATAGAGACCAATCCTCCAGATGAAATTCAATGAGCTCAGAGACTTGCGTACTAAAATCCATAAAAAAAAGCTGAATGTTGTATAAGTATTGCTCTTGCATAACATATAAGAGCAGAGAGGGAACAATGCCATAGATCGCAGTGATGTCACTATCAATTGTCTTGTGTGCAACAATATCGGCCATTGGCCATTCAGCAGTGTCCCCCGGGGAGCAGGACAAATGTCCTACTGTACTGGTATGGAACATATGGAATCCATTCCTCGCATTTCAGGGATTGCAAATGAGTTTGAAGCCCCCTGAGACAAATTCACAAGCACACAGACTCTCTCTGTCTCCCCCTACACATGTACACCCACCTCTCGAATCGGCTATTAATTTTTTTTAATATAGACCAACACATACTCTAGCCAAAACAATACATTTATTGTTTACAGTGAAATGTTTTTCTGATCCTTGATTCCACATTGTTTTAGTTTGAGCTTGCCGAGACTGTACATATTATCATAAGTATAATATATAAACTCAACACACTGTGGCTTGTAGCTACACATAGTTACCCTACTGCAGTGTTTCCCAATCAGGTCTTTGGGGACTCACAAACGGTCCATGTTTTTGTTCCCTCACAGCTCCCTATCAGACAGTCCACATTTATTGCACCCTCCCATCTTCCTACTAGGAGCCGGTATGGAGCAAAAACGTGGACTGTCTGCACGTCCCCAAGGACCGGGTTGGGAAACACTGCCCTACTGTATTAGCATTAAGCGGCTCCTATGCAAGATGGTTACAAAAAAATTCTTGGCCACATCCATAAGGTAACAGCTTCATATAGAAAAGATTCCCAGGACAAAACATAAAAATTTAATTCACTAATGAAAAAAGCATGGATGGATTCCTAACAGGCAGAAGCTTTTCAATATCAGATCAGATACATTAAATATCCAATAATACTTTAAATATCCACTCTACACATCTGTGTACAGAACACAAGGATTGTTTCAGTTAAATATTTATTTTACAAATCATGCATGTTTTCTAGATTGATTTTCATTGACTTCTATCAAGGTCACATTTTGTGTGTGTAATAAATAGCTAAATTGCACAACAGCAATAAGACAGTTGGTCTAACTCAAATAGCAGGTCTCCAGCAAATTAAAAATATAGAGAGAAAAAAAAATAACCATTTATGTGTAAAATCCCCAAGCAAAACACAGGGATACGAGAAATAAGCACCTCACACTTGTTTCAGTCCAGTTCTTAATATAGCAAACATTCAGGAACAGTGCCAAAAAAACGGAGTGATGTCACTACCAATCGCCTTGGGTGCAACAATGTCTCCTTCAACCATACAAGGCTGTATCCATAGCAACAGGACAATTGGACCACTGTCCCACCCGAAATGCCGTAACACTTGTGGGCAGATTCTGTCCATTTACAGGACACATGGAATCTAGCCCCAGGCCTGGTCGCGAGGGCGTTTCAGTGTTCGACAAATGAACCACAATACAGAAGCCGCTGATTCCCGTTTTCCAGCGATCAGACCTTGGTCAGGCTGGGGCTGTAGTGTGGCTTAACCCGAGTATAACTGCAGGAACCTTACCACCTCCATGGGTAACACCGGCATCACCCAGGGTAAAACTGCCATATCGATGGGGGACTCCTCCCTGACAAGGGACACGACCACCATCTCAATGGGGAACACTACCATCAAAAGAGGCAAAACCACTTCGTCCATGGGCAAATCCAGCTTCAGCAGGGGCAAGACCACCACCTCCTTGGGAAAAGCTACCATAACAAGGGGCACGACCACCTTTTCACTCGGGAAACCCAGCAACTCGAAACGCTAAATAAATCCACCAACCAGATGGCCGTAAGAACAGCCGACGCGACCTGGAATGGACAACACAACAGCCAAAAAAGGATGTGGGATCTCGGTTCCATCTTAACCGGGTCCGTAATTTGCGATTAGCGTGGGGTCAAATGGTCAGGATCCTTTGCTTTGACTACAGAGGACCATATTGTGCTTCAGGTCAGTACCATCACCGTACTCCAACAGAGCCTGGGAGGTACCCGTTGTATTCTGCTGATGTATGCTTGAGACACGAAGCACTGGAATTATGCTTTGTCCAGAATTTAACACGTAACCGACGCCGTGTGCCCGGAGGCCAACGTAGCTCCCCGTCTTCATCGTGGTTTTAGATACCAAGTAATGGTTTTCGCATCCTTAGCTACTGACACACGCTTAAGTTATGCTAGTACTCTTACCCTGACCCATTTACTGTAATCGTGCAAATCTCATGCAACAGGAAGCTGCCGACGATAGATGAGGGCAGAGCCGTTATGAGATGGGGAGTGAAAAACTGTCAAAGAATAATAATTGGCTCATTTAGATTGACGGTGAAAGAATCCCAGGAGGACTTCCGTAAAAGCCACGCCCTCGGCCAGGATGCCAGTCTCTTCGTCCCCTAAAGGAGTGGCGGGGCGGAAACACCGGGGACCTGGTTCCATCTGAAGAGACATTCATATCCAAGGAGCCCGATGCCTCGAGCTGTCGAGGGTCCTTCTCCAGGTGCATACATGTCACAGTGAGATGTATATCATACGGATTATTTTCAGTTCAGTGTGTAGTTTCACATCCAGATCCCAATTACTGCTACCACTGTAGGATGACGAAACCCACAGATCATGTCTGAATAATATAGATTTCTTGTTCTGCTAGAATCATTCAATAATTTACTGCCAAAATTTTTGCTAATGCACAGGATAGATATGCAGTGTGTTATTCATGTCTAAGTAACGTAATTATTTTAAATGTCTGTTAAGTCTTGTCTGTTAAGTTTTTTTTTTTTTAATTCCGTGTCTGTCTTGTGTCCGAGATTCATATTATGTGTTTGCTAGCCGCTAAAACAAAGCTGTGTCTATGGTCTTGTAAACTTTTCCTGAAAAGGTGCTGTGATTTTTTAATGCTTCTATGTGCGATCAGACAGGCTAATGCAGGATCTCGTGTGGCGCCAGATGTTGATTTTTTGTGCAATGGCATTGTGAAACACCGAAATAGTAGATCTATTAAATTCCTTCACAAATCACAGCATGCGCACTTGCATCTTCCAGGGCTTAACCTGTGACCCTGTTTTGGCATCCGGCAAAAAAAAAAATAATAAAACGCAGTCAATGTGCAAAGTCTTTAAAAAAACACACTTATGACCAAAGCTGCTTGTAGGGAAAGTTAGTAGGGCAGTGGCGTTAAGTTAAATGACATCAGCGACGATGTCCCCTTCAGAGGCAAAACACAATTAGTTCACTGTCTTTCCCAGTGAAGCGCCGTGCAGATTCCGTGCAAGGATTCTTGACACTACCCCCAAAGAGAACTGGAATTAAAAAAAAAGAAAAGTTGCACCAATTGTTTGTTGAAACCCTTTTACTTTCTCTGCATCCCTGTGAAATAAACGCCTAGGTGCTCATGGTCTGAATGTGGTCCTTTCGGAACAGACATCTGCAAGAAACTGGTGCTATGACAGAACTGATGCTGTATTCCTATAGCCGATGACGTTTCTACTCCATTCCGCTATACTGTTTTGTTACTGGGGAAAAAAAGATCACTAAAAATAAAGCCATACAAATGTGTTGTTTAGTACTGTGTCGTTGTTCGGAGGACTGCCATATTAGCACATGCAAATATATATGGGGAAGGGCGTCTGCTTAGCCTAAGTAAGGGTGATTAAGTAATTATGGAATTAAAGCAATTTCCTCTCGGGAGTAATAAAGGTTATATATCTATTTAATTACTAATGTAGCTGTCAACGGGGGTATCCGATTGTGTTGTTGTCCCACAAGGACGAGTGTGATGGGACCAACACCAGGAGAACCATTCTCGGTTAATTAGGAAATGCCTCATATGCGCACGCCTGCCTGCCTGCCTGCGGAGAGTGGGGCCGGGACGAGGCCGTCTGGGCAGGCGGGCAGTCGCCCAGGGACGCGACGGGAAGGCGGATCGCAAGTCGCCCCCCCCCCCCCCCCCCCAGGAGCGGCGAAAAACACCAGAGCAGATACATCCTGCATGGCTTTAAAGCTAAATTAGCGTCGCGCCGTTTCACAACCAAACATAAATGTTCTCATAAACATCACCCACAAACATTTCCCTAAATTACTAATTATACGGGCATATATTTATTATTTAAATAAATGCATTGGTATGTAGCGGGTTGTTTCCCCCCCATTGCCCCCTTCTGCTTTAAAATACATACATCATTTAAAATGCAATCACAGCTGGTTATATACATTCCCATAGCCAGTCCCTATGCTAGCTGGGCACGCACGGGAATAACTATCGCGTGCTCCCATTTAGAAATAAAGATGAAGGTCCTAGATCATTACTATTATAGATGTCTGCATGCCCTCCTGCCGCGGATGTTATTCGGAGGCATGTGGCCATCATGGGCATTACCTGCACACGGTGATGAGGTTTTTGCGCTCCACGGCAACGCTCCGAGAAGATGCCTTTTTGGATGGCAGACCCATAGCCATTGCTGAGTGAAGACAGCCCGAATCCATCCGGTGCCGGCGGGGAGCATTCAGTACCCAGGACCAGGCAGCTCCTCGCTCGCAGGGCTTTTCGGGTGCGATCTAACCCCAGCTACCGAGAGGAGGAACTAAGGTAGGCAGATTGTCAAACTGGCAGATGAGGCTGGTTGCAACTCTTCCTACAGCCAGGCACTCTCCCTGATGGTTTTGGAACCCCACCTTAGGGATGCGGACCCGGTCACGAGACGGAAACCCGGCTTGTTTCAGCACAAGGTGAGACGGAGAGATGCCGGCTGGGAGCTGGAGTCCGCAGACTAACTTAATCCCCTGTTGCCGAATGGATGCTCTGATCAATGGGAAACCGAAATAATCTGCATCACACTTCTCTGCTACTGTGTATTTGGAAATAATATATTTTATATACAGCGCTTGGTGACCATAAAAAGACTGATTTAATTGCATAAGTTCTGTATACCAAAACACACGTGAATTAAACGGAGCCAATGGATTGCACCGGTGCTCACGTCGCTACGTGGTGCGCGTTTTCATTTACACTGTACGGTGCCTGAATATAGATTAACGACCCCACGGATCTGTCTGCAGATGGGAGTAGTGGCCGAGAGAGGCAAAGATAAAGTCTGCTAGTAAACTTACAGGAGCTTTTGGAGATTTTGTAAATATAATCCAAAGTGAAATAGCTTAAATTCCAAAAATGACATGCTTTATTAACGAGGCAGTTTTTGCTGTCGCCGTCATCACACTTTGCTGAAAAGCCGCAATTGAGCCGAGCGACGCGTTTACGCCACACGGTGGCGCCAGCACGTTTCACCGCCGAGCCTGTAGGTGGCAGCAGCGCCCGGCGGCCGCAGAGAATCCGCCGCGGCTGCCGGGAGCAGCGAAGAAGAGCGCGACAGCGCCGCGTCCCGCCGCTAGGCGGCGCTGTTATAGCCGCCGCTTTGTTATTTCCTGGCGGCAGACATGGCGGAGGCGCCCGAGGAGCAGAAGGCGACCTGCGCGTTCGTGTTTAAAAAGTCGACCAAGAAGTTCTCCGCTCGCAAGAGGAAAGCGAGCGACAGTGATAAAGGTGCATTACGGCTTCCGCTCTTCTCACGCTTTGGGCAGCGTG
The DNA here is from genome assembly GCA_026780845.1 of Petrocephalus sullivani. NCBI lineage: Eukaryota > Metazoa > Chordata > Actinopteri > Osteoglossiformes > Mormyridae > Petrocephalus > Petrocephalus sullivani. The sequence goes on from JAODKM010000043.1 coordinate 13,643,393, forward strand.
GCGTTCTTAGACGCAGCATACGTGGGCGTCTCACGCCACTATAAGGAATATTGCTGTTGCATCCAATAATAAAGTAATTTGATTTAACATTTTCTGAAAAAGGCAATTGCTAAAATCGCCAGCAGCCTTCAGTTGAAGTTGCTACTATCTAGTAGTTGCGAGATTTTTAAAAAAATCTGCTTTATCCTGGAGTGGTACTTAATTAAAGCGACTTGCCTGCGTATTTTTATCCAGCTGTTAAAACCGGTCAGTCTCAGTATATGGCGCAGGTAGGTCTGTGCATTAAAGCAGAAAGTGCACGGTGTGGCACTCAGCCCTGCCATTGTCCCTGCAGGCAGCAGCAGCGATGAGGACAGGAACGCGGTGGTTCGACGGGAGAAGAAGCCCAGCGCCGCCAACCCCATGATACAGAAGGTACCGGTAAGGCGCCGCTGCCGGCCCCCTAAAGCCGCCCTCTGCCCCTCTCATGTTTCCTCCCATTCCCCTCTCCAGACGAAGCGGACAGAGAGGGAGGCGGTGACCTCCAGTGACAGTGAGGAGGACCAGGAGGAGAAGGTCATGGTGGCGTACAAGTCCACCCGTTCGGCTGTGAGTGCTGGATGTTCGGAGGCCTGGGAATGCTCTGTGATTTGCCGCTAGGCACTTTGTGTCCCCCTGTCTGGCTGTAATTTATAATCCGTTTTCACCCTTCCCCCGGATCAGAAACCCGAGGGTCCGGAGGACATGGGTGCCACAGCTGTTTATGAGCTGGACACGGAGAGGGACAAAGATGCTCAGGCCATCTTCGAGAGGAGCCAGAAGATCCAGGAGGTTGGAAAGCTGTTTAATCATAAAGATAAATATGTCTCCCCCTTATGAAATGGGAAATAACATACTTTTAAATCTTCACTAAAATGTTTGTCCTTATCACTCTTTTTAAGGTTTTATTTGCGTTACTTTTTGCAGTACCATTAATCCAATTTTGGCCATGAATTATACGCTCTCTTCTGCCAGGAACTTACAGGAAAAGAGGATGATAAAATCTACAGAGGTATGAACAACTATCATAAGTACATCAAACCCAAGGACTCCACTATGGGAAATGCATCTTCTGGTATGGTCAGGTACGTCTGACGCTCTACTGAACATCTGTGACCCAGTAAAACTGGTCCTCTTAATGTGGCCCTGTTCTTGTGCCTAGCTGACATTTTGGGGTTGTATCCAGATGCTGATGTGGCGATTTATTATTTTGGTTTTTTAACATCTTAACAAGGTCTGATGACATTCGCTGGGGGTTCAGACCTGTAACTTTTCTACTTGGCCACACGAATGCTCTTGATGTTTGTCCATGGCAGGAAGGGCCCCATCCGGGCTCCGGAGCATTTGAGAGCGACTGTACGCTGGGACTACCAGCCGGACATCTGTAAGGACTACAAGGAGACTGGCTTCTGCGGTTTTGGGGGTGAGTAATCGTGCGTTCCTTTTACCTCGGGAGGTCGGGAGACGAGTCAAATGACGCGCCTCGAGGCCGGAAGTGACGACAT
>JAODKM010000043.1:13666086-13677744 GCA_026780845.1 Petrocephalus sullivani
AGCCTAGTCCTGGACTAAACTGGAATTTTGTATGGGGATTCTCCATGTTTAGTCCAGGACTAGGCTTAATCCTTGTCTGGGAAACTGGCCCTTACCGTTTGCCCGTCAAACTATAACTTGCAGTGTTGGCAGTGTTTTAAGTGTTTTTTTTTTTCTCTCCATTTATTAGCTTTTTTATGAATGATAATCTGTCTCTTCAAGGGATCCCCTCTTATTAAGGACCTCTTATTCCAGTCAGTAGATGTTTACCCTCTTGCCAATGATGTAGTAGTCCAAATGTGTTTAAAGTTATGTCACCTTGTGTACAGAGACCTTGTCGTTTTGACCTAAGGAGGTAGGAGGCTTGGAGGTGTGGGTATGGGGGTCATGTCCCTCAAAGTAGGTGCGGACCAAGCAGGACATTTTGTAACTATGGCTAGCTTTCACAATGTGTTGGAGTCACACGCACACGCACACGCACACACACACACACACACACACGTACCTCTGCTCCTCAGCAATGTGGAAATGACATTCGGCCAAGTTCCTTCATGTCAGAAAAAAACTCTCCTGTCCATGTTTCTCAAGTCTTGACAAGCAAAAATGTCTAGTTTGTTATATGCAATATACATTTTGTCCTCTTTTAAATATCTTTAGTATGTATGTCATTCTTAGGCAAGGGCGTTGTGTTTCATATAGGAAGCATCCTTCCATATTTAATTAAAACGCCCTGGAAACAGGCCCTCCCGACATGACTCGTAGATAGTAAGATGACTAAATCTACAGCTGAGTCACAATCCCTGGCTGCCTTCGCAGACCTATTCTATTTTGAATACCAGCCGCTGGTTGCGTGTGAAGCCTTTCTCTGTCTCCCCCCTTCACTTTAGAACCTCGAGACGCTGTGTTTGCCAGCTGAAGCACCGGGAGACCGTTTGCTGTGTGTCGTAGGGGCAGGTGCTGCACGCTGTCTTTTGTTCGGGGAATGGCTGAAGAACTTTCAGGCCCCCTCGCTGCAAAGAGCCATTAATAACCTGATTTCCACCAATAGAGGAGGGTGCATGCACCGCAGTTAAGCAGTTAATGCTGACTCTTGCATACTGTGCAAATTTGTGTGTGGACATGGCTGAATTTTCGTGGTCACATTCGGATGATTAAACTAACATCGGTAGAAAGAGCTGCTTCATACACATTCATAACCCAAAAGCTTTTTATATCTTTGTGGTTATTTTAGTTCATTTTCTGTTTTGTTCAAATAATGATCTTCCCATTTTTACTTTGTCGCTCTAATACTGTACCGGCTATGGCTAGAGATTTGATGATGAAGGTAGAGCGATTCTGTCTCTCTGAGGGCATGGGAGCATTGCATTCTGGGATTTGTAATTTGCAGTCTCAATCCATGTGCCTGCTGCACGGACTGCTTTTTCGCAGAAAAGCAATTGGGTGGACTTATTCCAGGTGGCTTCTTTTTAGCTTGTCTGTATCAAAGGTTGTTTTTTACCAAGGAAAAAAGGAATTTGATGTTCCCATGTGCCATGGTCATCATCATGGTCGTTGGATGTGCAGGAAGTGGGGAAAATGGGAAACTCATTGTGACTCAGACATCCTGGACTGGTCATCCTTTGGGACACAATCCACATCCAAGAATCAGACTTTAATGGGCCAATCGTGAGTTCAGAAGGAGAGGGCAGATCTGTTTAAGGCCCTCTAAAAATAAACATGACCAAATAAAGAGGCGGTGTCCTCCATCTTCAGGGAGTGTTATGAGAATCGGATGAAGGGACCGGTGATAAGTCTGACCCTTGAAGTCAGCTTACTGGGACACGATGGGGACCTTCTGCTCCATGATGCATGTTTCTACCCTTTCCTTGAACATCCTATTTTTGGCTGAGAGTGCTGGTCAGACAGGACACACAGAAAAATGGTATAACGGCAGTCCCTTTGTGGTATTCGTCTTATTGATGCAGTGCTGCATTAGTCTTCATTAGCTGGGTCTGATGGAGCTTGCATTCGGCTCTAGATGCTCATTGATTTTCCGAGTACTGGATATTAATCTCTTTAGCCCTTTTGTTGCTCATTCTTTTATTTTTTTATAACTGCAGAGGTTCAGCACTGGTTTGGAGTGAATGGGCCTGCCGTATCATTTGAGGAAGGGGCCGTTTCAGCTGCCATCTAGGGCCCACCAAGAAGCCCATTTAGAGTGGCCCCAGAGGGGCAGAAATCTATGGGGCAAATTTAATTACCCCATGTCAGACAAAGGATTCCTGAGCTAGCCGCACGCCGCTGTGCCGGTCAGCATTATGGTCTGCTGTCCTCTACCTCCCATGATAACCAGAATGCTTGGAGAGATTATTCCATATTATGGAATAATCTTATATTGCCCTGCTCTTTGCCCCTGCCGAGGCTACACTGATTTAATATAGCCTGGGATGGGGGCTTGTCTAAATCTTCTTGTGTTATGGGCAAGTTCACGCACAAGCGGTGCCACGTGACAGATGGTGCTTAGAGGGTTCGGGGGGGGACCTGGCTGTCCTTGAGTGGAGGGGGAGAGGCGCATATTTTAAGCTCCAGGAAAGGACCTCCGCATTGTACATTGAGAGTGGTATGCTCTTTGGTGAACATCCAGGCTCCGTGAAGAGGCAAGGATGTGGTTGGAGTTTGTACCAAAGTAAATACTCAACAGGATAGATGGGTAATATACCCATCTGCTTTTGATACAAGGCAGATTAGTTACAAGTAATAAAATGTACACTTGACTTCAGTGAAACGTCTCCCTCCACTGAGAAGTTGGGTCAAGACGAGCTTTGTATGTGGCTTTGTGTAGAGCAGATATTTGCGGCGACTCTGGCCGTTTCGAGGTCAGGCGACGTTTCCATCTGCGGCTTCCAACGTGTCCACGTAACATCCTGGCAGGGTGGAGTACAAGTTCGACACCCGATCCCTTGGTGGTGCTGCGACTGACGGATGGATTTAGCGGGAAGGATGCTGTCTGGGTGGGAGATCGGCTTACTTCTGTGGGGAGGCGCAGTGATGCGAAAGGCAGCCAGAAGCGGGGGTCGATTTTGGTGGGAGGCCATCAGCATGCGCACCGCCCAACATGGGAGGGTGAATCAAAGGCTGTCTTTGGTCCTGACCCAGTGGTTTTCCTGCTCCCATTTCAGGATGACCGGACCACCCCAGAGGACAAACCTGTGCAACGCTCCAAGGTGAACCACTGCCCATTAAGTCCCCTTGATTCTTATTACCAGTACCTATTGTTAATCATGTAATTGTACTTGTAATTAAATAATGTAATTAAATCATGTAATTAAATACTGTATAATGGCTGCAGAGGTACTGTAGAGTAAACCTTCAAGGCAAGTGAACCTTGCTAACTTGAGTGGCATCATTTTGACGCGATGCCCCCTTTCCTTTGTGGTTCAGTCCTTCAGCTTTAAGACCCAGAAGGAGGTATGCTCGTCCTGCGAGAAGACTGTATATCCCATGGAAAGACTGGTAGCCGACAAGCTGATCTTTCACGCAACCTGTTTCTGCTGCAAGCACTGCAACACCAAGCTCAGGTGAGCCTTTCGGGGCACATGCATGCTCTGGCAGTGAAGCATGCTTCTTTGGTCCAGCAAGACGAATGCTGAACTGATAGTTAATGGGGTAGATGTTCTGTAGCATTGCTTTGCATGCAAGGCACCCAACTCCCTAATGCTGGTTGGAGTTCCTGTTGTGATGCCAGGAGCACCCCATTCCACTTTGCTACGTCCATCGAGTGAAGCCTCTGGTTTAGCATGTGGCAGTTGGAGCAACGATTTTAATATGGGTTATTCTAATGGTAACGGGGAGCTGGTGAGAGTGTGTAACAGATGGTCCCCCCTCCCCCCAGTGTGTCGCAGAAGCAAGGCCTGCCTAAACAAAACGGGTGTATAGCCATTGAATATGAAAGTGCCGTTTGAGGGGCTAGATCATGGCCGAGAGTGTACGTCCTGACCTGACCTGACCATATGTCCTCCCACCCAACAGCCTGGGGACCTACGCCGCGCTGGAGGGCGAGTTCTACTGCAAGCCTCACTACCAGCAGCTGTTCAAGAGCAAGGGCAACTACGACGAGGGCTTCGGCCGCCGGCAGCACAAGGAGCTGTGGGCCGCCAAGGAAGCCGAAGGGGTCACCAAGTCCGCGTAGCCCCGCCCACCAGAGGCCCGCCCACACTGCTCACATTCCGAGACGCAGGGACACGCCCCTTTACAGGGCCCGCCTGTCATTCCAAACTACTTAGCTTTATACAATCTGGCGTTTGTTTAGAAAGGAAGACGAAAAAAACATTAATAACTAAGTTCTTTTAAAACAGCCTTTTATTTTGCATCTTAATGCGGTATCTCATGAGGGATACGAATGCGATTACGTCGTTGCGTTAATACTTCTGCCTGGCGGTTTTCCTTCGTTTTGTACTTTCGGAAACTCGTTTTGCTCAGGTGACCCCCGCTGGAGTATCAGCTGGTCAGTAAGCTTCTGCTGGCATGAACATTCAGTAATCTTTGGATATTTTTAGCCACCACAGTTTTTTTTCCTTTGCTTATTCCCATTATAAAAACACCGCAGAATTATCAACCGCACAGAGTTCAGTCTTCTAAAGGTGACATGTGGTCAGGGTACCAGAATCTGCAAAAATACAGGGCAAACTTGGATCTATGGGGGTAATGTCTCCCCTGCCTGTCCTCCCGCTCCCTTTCTGATGCCAGGAAGAGGAGTGATTTTTGTCCTGCGGGCAGAAATGGCCAACAGGCACCTGTAATGATGAAATGGGTTCGTGTTTTCCCTGCGCAATATCAAACCTGTTAGGAGTAGCTGGTCTTCTTATACCCCTTCTTCCATGTCGTTGTACGGGAGGACACTGCTCTTCATGCGCGCTGTTTTTCCTCCGCGGGGGGGTTTCTGTTGCCGTTATTAGGTTCGCGTCCGATGGGTTCGTTAGCTGTGAAGTTTAAGCTCGCCATATGCTGGACATCTCCTTTGTGGTCTGTAGTTTCGCTGTGTTAGAAAAAGGTTTCAGAAAGGTACCCGAAGGCACTGTAGTCTGCTTAGTGAATGTACTGTACTAAAATTTGCCAGTGTCCTACAAAGTGGGGACCACGCTTTTTTTTTTTTTTTTTTGGATTTATAAGAGACGGGGACTGACCTTTTATCACTGTGACAGTCCCCTTTTTAATTCTCTTGTACTCTTCCCCCTCCATTCCACTGCAAACCTGGCACTGCACTTACAGTTGAGAAGAAAAAATGTGAACCACTTGGAATTTGGCGTCACTGCCTCCTAGGACAAGAAACGGAACGATCCGATTTCATTGGAACGATGAATTAAACGGTTACGGAAAAGTATGTGAATTCATAGTTACCAGTTGAACTTCTATTACTGTTAATATCCGTAACGGAATACCTTATGCTGATCAGAGGTGCGTAGTTGCTAGAAGGTATTTTGTCATTTCACATGTACAAAACTGTTTCACTGTATATGTGTGGGCAGGTCAAATACATGCCTAACCTCATTCACCTTCTATTCAGGTCATCGTCCCAGAGGTTCACGTTATCTGCTGAAATCTAGATTATTCCAAAGGGTTCATTAATTTTTTTCCCCACACAGTTGTGCAGTGATCTAGACAAACCTGGACATACCCAGCTGAACTGCACATCCTGTTGAAATTCATAGCTAGGTGAAGGAGCTTGTCACCTCCTTATTCTCCTACCTCGAATATTTCCCAGAACTTCTCAGGTTAAAGTCTTGGTCCATGTTAGGGCTGCAATACCACCCCATCAGCAAACAGATTTAAAAGAAAAAAAAAACTCAGTATTTTTGTCCGTTTATTTCACCGGTTGAATGGAATTGCTATGCTTAAGTTTTATTTTTTAATTTTATCTTTTTAACCATGAATAATTAAAGCTTTCGTTTACTGTAAACGCTGGGGGAGATCTAATAGTGAAACAAAACTATTGGGAAATGTGAAGTGGTAAGTTTTGTATTATAACTGCCACTGTGCTAAACTGCATTACGGAAAATTAGGACTTGGTAGCTTTAAGTGGTGATTGTTAAAAATTACTGGCAATTTCAGATAAGCGCGGGAAAGTGCACCACCTGCTGGACTGGAATGAAAATTCATACGTACTGCCCCTTTATTAGTAACTGAATATCCACGTTGTTGAAACCCATATTAAGTAGTTTTGTGGTGACATATGTTTATGTATCTGGTCCAAGTCATATTTTAGCGTTTGGAAGCAGTGGAAGGGTCCCAGCCCATTCATGGTACAACAGCCAGTGTGATCAAAATGTACTGTAAGCAAAGGGCAAAAATGAAATTTCACGGGCCAGGATGTGACATCACATGGTTTCCAGCCTCTGGAGCACAATGCCAAGTGTTTTCAGTCAAACCAGTCTGAGCACAGTTTGTGGCCATTTCTATTTTTGACTGCAAAATATGACCACAACCTGTTGTATAAGGCATAAAGTGGTAACCATTAAAATTTCAGTGCCCCCCCTTCCCCATACTGATCCACTGTGTTTATCATATTAAAATAAACAATAAGATATTAAAATACAGGGCCTTTCTACGTAGCTATTTCACCTCTGCATGGCTGAGGTACCTCCAGGTCAGCCGCATTGAAACCTGCGTTTTAGAGTTCTGTAAATATTGGGAGGCAGGCAGGATATTTGGGTTTATTTTTTTTTGCCCTTTTTTAATATTCCTCGCCTCAGACTCACACATCACGTTCACCTTATGGTCTGAGATTCCGTGTATCTACCAGCTGATATGGCCCAAACCCTCTGTCGGGATGCCTGCGTCTCGTTCTAAAAGGTACACGCGTTTCTCCACAGTGGTACCAAAAAAAATATACGTTTTAATAAAAGGCAACAAATAGATGTATCTAGTCAAAGTTGACATTGAATATTTTTTTATATTTTCTTTTCTTAAATGCACGCTGTGTTTTCAGGGAGTGGTAACAAACTGTGAGCCTTTCATGGAAGTGTGTCGTATAAACTTGAGCTGTGGAATGACGTGGCCTTACAGTACACAGTTATGGCTTTTATGGGTTTGTGTACTTTCTTGTATTTTACTCAAGCTGAATTGTGTAGAGAAAAAAAAAGAAAAATGTGAAATGTTGGTGTTTTTCGTGTCTTTTTTTTTCTTCCCCGCCTCCCTTTCCTCATAACCATACGATGTCCTACGGCTATTCATTTTGTTTTCATTTTGTACACATTTGAAAAAATAAAAAAATTCCAATAGAAAGAAGTCTTTTTTTATAACCTTACATTCCAATGCAATTTAATGCAGTTAATTCATCATTTGATCAAAATTATGTCTGTGTAAAATGAAAACCACGACTGTGTGCCTAAGGGGACATTAAATCATCCCTGTTTGCTATATATGCGTCATTTGGCAGAAGCTTCGAGCAAAGGCAGAATGGAACATGGAACAGAACACACACGGTTGCTAATTGATATCTTGATGAAGCCAGATTCTGAAGTTTCAGATCAATATAAGCTCAGAGAGGGGGCCTGAGGCCTTTCCCAGGCAACAAAGGACATAAGGCTGGATAGAATGCTACAGACCACAACATAATGGGCAATTTAGAGATGACTCTGCCTAACTACATGTTCTCGTCACACTGCATGGGCTACATGTAAACTCCATGCACAGAGCAGAGTCAAGATTTAAACTCAAGGTAGCAGTGGGCAGATTCTCAGGCTATGACAGGATGATGCTCACATGCAGATCTCTTTGCTTGGATATATTCCCATATGCCCAAAATTGACCTACTTCCTGTGTAGTACTACAATCTGAAATATAAAGAGGTTGAATAATGAGAAATATACAAGATATTAATTTGTATGTAAAGTATTTCACTGCTATAAATTAGGCACTTTTAAAAGGTAGATAACGCTCATTAGTTCACTTAATTGTTAAAAGAAATTCAAAAATGAAGTAGTAAGAGATTGATTAGGAGTATTTTGCTCTAATTGTAAACATTGTCTCCTTTAATGTGCGGCTGTAGATAGGTACAGGACTGGGGCACGGAGATTACCCTCGGGGATAAACCAACATTTCCATTTAGCTGACACTTGCAGACAATACGTGATACAGCGAGTGCTTGGTTATTTGCACACCTGTGGAGCGTACGTGTCAGGGCAGGGGTGTGCGCAAATCACGCTGCCGCAGCCGTCATGCCTCAGCAGCGGCGCTCAGAACCTTCATTGTTTAGGCAGATGACTCTACAAATATTATTCAGTGATTTATTCCATTTTTTTTTGTGGCACTGCAGTCATCGGGCAGATTTTTGCCAACTAGATTTTTGGTGTGCTTGTACACACCAGACTGGTCAAAACTAGTTACGGAGGTTACAGCAAGGCCACACAGCTTACTTTTGGGGTGAAAGAAGCTCAACACAAATGCTTATAAGATGTTTGAAGAGTATTGCCTTTGTTTTGAATGAGAAAATTATTATTCTTAAAGAACTACTCATGTATGTCTTAACTGTTTAGCACAGCAGTATTAGAAGTCTTACTTCAAAAAGTAGTACTACTAGCGTCTTATTGAGCTGATTTGGAGAGAATATAGTTTGGTATATACGGAGCAAGGTAATGAACGGAAAGGATAGTTCTAAAGTTTTTTCCATAGTAGAAGCACGTCATAAATCAACCTTGTTAGTTGGCACACTAACCTAAAGGTAATAAAATAACCAGAATCCAGTAAAGAAAGTCAGCATATTGTACGAAAAACACAATCGGCAATACAGAAGTTCTCCACATATTAACCTAAAATGTAAAAACCGCATTTAAAAGTGAAGGAAGCGACATTTCATTGACTTGGAACGACGTCAGAAATACATAATGGACAGTTGCTCGGTATAATGACGCCGAGGCGCGTTACGTTTCTGCCCTCTACGTCACCAGTGTGTGCGTACTGGTGATTCTACGAAGAATTCGTCTCGGGGCGCGTGAATCGTGCGCGTTCCCGCGCAGCCCAGAAATGGCCCGGAGAGCAGCGCGCCCCCGCAGCAGCCTAGCGTCGTTTTACTTTAATTTCACTCTGTGCGATTGAAGTTTTGACGTTTTCCGGTAACTTTTTTCGACCAGGACGCGGCGTTCAGCGGGACTCACTGGCTTTTATTGGCTTTGAGATTGCTCCCCCCCCGTCTCCTTCCCCTTTTGGTCTTTATAGTTGCGGAGCTGACGGATGTGTTCCGATGCCTGTTTTTTTCTGTCGGGAAATTCACTGCAAAAAGATAAAACATTTTTACTCTCCGACTGGCGTGCAATCGGGATACCAGGTTTCGGGACGGTCCCGGTTAATGGATCAGCGCTCCGGGAGCCGATTCTACCTTATGCCAGGCGAAGGCGGGTGTGTCCGACTCACATTGAACTCCACTTAAAATATACGCCAAAAACACGACCAATAAATGAGAAAAGTTGCATGCCGTTTGCAGCCTCCGATCTCGCGGCGGTATCTTCCTCCTCCTCCTGTCGCCCTGCTTGCTTGTGTACCGATGTATACAAACGGACGTCAAAGCGGGTAGCATGCCACAGCATAACATAAACAGTGAAAAAGCTTCGCCGGCTTCACTGCTTTCGGCAGCCGCGATTAATACAGCATTCTCTTCGCTTCCCCCCCCTGCAAACCCTCCATATTGCGATGCTCTCCGAGAGGTCCCGTATTGAGCCCCGACGCGATTCTTTAAACTTTCTCTAAAGACGCGGACTGTTATAAAGTAGCCGATTTCATAGAATAAATGCGCCTCTGTAAAACGTACACATAGTAACCATAATGTCGCGACGCGTGTAGTTAGAAACACGCGGACGTTTGTTTTATTAGATCTTTTTTTACTCGGATGTTACTTAGTAACTTTTTACATTTCTAGCCGACGCGCCTTCCGCTTTAACGCGCGGGCGAATCTAAGGCAGCAGAATATTTAACTTGGGTTTCGAACTTGTTTATTGTGGACATAGGATGGGGGCTAAATAATCATAACACCGAGAAGCCGGGGCAGCGGGGGATCGGTGGAGAGGAGGAGGAGGAGGAGGAGGGGGGGAAATCTGCAAAGTTAGCAGGAAAACAGGCCATCAAAATCACGGAAACCACCGCGTCCCTTTCCCCCGCTTGTTCGGCTCCAGATGGATTTAATAAAAGCGACCCGCTTACTTGCAAAGCTCCTGCTTTAGATGCGCGTCTCATATGCTTGGACGTTTTTCCCCCCCATATATACAGCTTTTGGGACTAAAGCTTTTATCCTATATATAATTTTCTTAGTCTGTGTTTTGAATGTGGGCCAGTAAACAGTCGCCTAATACCGACGGAGATTTCCCTTTTCCCTCCAACAAGTTTCATGGATTGATGCCAAAGACACTCAAGTTACGTGCTCATTGTATTTTTTAACGAACTATACGAGTGAACTTTATATCTACAAATGAATGTATATTTTGCTAGGAAGGGCAGGCTGTTAGACGCGGCATCGGGCGGATATCGATACTAAGTGGAGGCGAATGCAGAAGCCGGGCGAGTTTATGATGGCTTTGGCGGCGGCGTCCCTCTCCCGTCACTCGCCAAGCGGCACGCCGAGGACCAGGAGCGGGGATCCCAAGTGAGGATGCCCTTCTGGAGATAGCGGCACTTCGTCTTCGCATTCGGGGCTTCGCACCGACACGTCGGCCGGCGGAGTGACCAACCTCAGCGGCTTCGCTGGGCTCGGAGGTCCGCGGCTCCATCCCAGACCGGTAAGGGGGCTCGCCGACCCAACTTCTGCACGCAATCCCACCCCTGATCTCACGCTTAGTCCGTTTTTGCATTGGACTTCTCCGCGCGTATATTTCACTTAATTCTTCCCGTATCATTAATGAACGTTATTGCCCCCAGGGGGGTAATTCTGGCGCATACAGCAGCAAGAACATAGTGCAGAGGCCAACAAACATACAGGCCTAGTGCCAGACAGACAAGTAAGCGTAGTGCAAACATTTTAAAAGCATACAGCACACAAATAAATGAAATACTCCAAAAAACAAGGAGATACAAGAACTCACGTTCTTAATAGACTCGGATGTTGTAATGGGAAACATGCTAGAAATAATTTAGTACCGCCTTATCATGAAGGATTGCACAGTTCTTTATCCATCTACATTTACTTTGGATTATTCTCGGTGTCTTGATCATAGCTGGACCCATAGCTTGTAGGGCAGGGGAGGTTTACATGTAACAGGTAGCCTAAGTTCTGGAGGACATGCCATGTAATATTAAGAGGAGTGCCTGATCTAATCTGCTGCTGTTATTTAATCTAACTGCAGGGGTGATCGGGGAGGCGGCATCTTTAACAAGTGCGGCGCTTCTGAGTAATTATTATGGGAATGTCGTGCCAGGCTAGAGCCTTTGCATCGTGTTCCTAAAGCAAGCGTGACCACATTCTGTAATGTACTTATTACTGAGAGCTCTGATATCGGCTGATCCGAGAGTTCTATCTTTAAACTATAAACACAAATGAAAAAATGTATGCCAAAAGGCTTTAATTGGGCTACTGGAGACATGCTTACCGTGCTGTTCCATCTCCTTTGTACAGCTTGTTCTAAGCGTTTCTGAGGCATTTGCAGTTCAGTTTGAATATCTTCCAAGAGTATAGAGTGGCGACTGCTTAAAATGCCCCACAATGTTTCTCCAGCTGGC
>JAODKM010000043.1:13677949-13690450 GCA_026780845.1 Petrocephalus sullivani
GCATCCGCCGTCGTCACCCTCTTATCTGACGTCCCTACGCCCCTCCTACCGCGAAGGGCACGCGCATGACGTCACAGCAGGCGGAAGCCCCCCGCACGCGCACCGACTGAGTGGCAAGGTCCTGAAAGCTGCAGCTCCTTGATTGCAACCCAGTTTGAGTGCTGATTTGATGTTGTGCTCCTCTTCATGTCCAAATGTGTACTTTACTTCTCGGGCACTTGTGTCCATTACTGGGGAGGGTGTTTGTACCCTTGAATAGGGCACTTAAATGTGATCGCTGCAGTAGGTATCCAGATGTATAAACGGGTGAAGTGTAAACTTCCACACTGGTGATTTGCTGCAGATAAAACCATCTGCCAGGCGACAGCCGTAAATATGGCAAATTAAAGTTTTCCATTCCGTAGGCCGTGTGCAGCTGTGTCCTTCTGCACCGTGGTCTGCGGTGTTCCTGTTCCCTCGTCTCTCTTCTGTTCGCGGCCCCTTGCCCGTGGACTTTAATTCGGACATCTGGCAGAGTGAATGTTTTCCCCCCCTCTGGCTTTTCACGGATGCCCTCTCTCAGTCCCGATTTGGGCCCCCCGGTAACATGCCGGCTTCCTATTGGCTCACGTCGCCCTAATGCTCTGCCGGAGTTGTTCAGCAGTAACACGTGCAATAAACTCGTGGAAGGACCGCTCCTCTGAAGCAGGAAAGTACCCGAGCTGGGAAAGGAATTTCTAGACTAAACATTAAACTAAACACTTTATTACAAAAAAAAGCTGGGAATGTTATGGTGGAGGTGTAGTCCATGTAAATTCACGTGTGTTGGATATGGGATGCAAGGAAAAACACTGGTGCACAGCTGACAGGGTTGGTGGTATGTCGCCACCCTGCTGGCTGTATTGCGCCAGGGGTAAGATTGTGGAGGCAGGCGGCATCACTTGACCCAGTTGCGTGAGGCTGCGGCTGAGTGCATGAAGGTCACTGTGTCTTGTAACGTCCCCCCCCCCACCCCTTCCCCATTTCTCAGTAAACTTCTGTTTATGTTGGGGGGGCGAGGAGAGAGAGGTGAGTGCAGACAGGGCTCTTTTTCATGCATGCGGCAGGAGGACGTGAGGACGGATTAAAAGCTGGGCCACAGCGCGGTAAATCTCCCCCAGGCGGACGTGCCCTGCATTCCCGTGGTTAGGTTGGGAGAGGGCCGACGGACTCCAAGGGCTGGGGGGGTGATGGAGAATCGCTGTAAGGCCTCTCTTTCCGGCTTTTTCTATATCTAATGTGTAGCTATCTCACATTATACACACGTATCCCATGCAATAGCTGTCTTCATTCTGGGACTTGAACTTGCAACCTATTGGAAGCTGTACCACTGACACAGTGCCACCTGCTGGTCAGTTGGAGTGTGTGCACTTGAGTGGCAGCCTATAGCTCACACAGGGCTCCATCATTGGTATAGAACTACAGTACATAGACTGCCACCGCACTTGACAGTTGTCAGATAGCATTCGTTCTGATGACTTTGGATGGTGGCAATTCTATATCATTGTCTTTCTATCGGCTGCATTCAGCTGTCTGTCCTGTAGTCTTAGCTTGTGGCTCATGATCTTGACCACAGCCACCGTAAGTAAATGGCAGCGCCCAATGAGCGGCCTGATCAATCCTAGTTTTTGCCTCGGAGACGTCGGTAAAGATCGCGTCTCTGTTTTGTCTCACGAAAGCAAGCCGCAGATTGGAAAGTCCACTCGATTGCTCAAATGTACCCACTTTCTCAGTGGAAGAAATAGATTAGTGCCTCCTTCTGCAAAATATACAAAAATAAATCGCATGAATGTATGATGAGTTTCTGTCAGAGGCCCGGACTAGCAGGGAGGGCACGTTTCGATAAAGATGCACAGCACGCAGACTGATGTTTTACTGCCAGTCAGATTGAGGGGACCGAGGATTCCGCTCCGTTCCTACTTGAAATGCATCCACAATCAGTGGCAGATTTCCTCTTGTGCTGTTCATGTCGCTGAATCATAATCAGATTGTTACTTTCTTGTGTCTCTCTGTTTTTTCTGGTCCTTCTATAAAGAATCTCTTTTAGGATTTGAAGGCCCAAAACGAGAGATTATTGTGATGGGCAATCACCCACTTGGTTTTCAAAATGATTGATATTTTTAGCGGTGGCAAGGAAGAGATTATTTGTGAAATAGAATTCTTTACCCTTTAACCATTTGCTTTTGAAGGAGGGAGCTCACGGACAGATGTGCGGATGATTATTATGTGAATTGGTTTTGCTTTGTTATGGTTGTTTGATTTTGACGTTGCTGTGTGTTGCACAGAGCCTGCTAGTGCTGGGCGCTGCAGTGCATCAGTGCCGTTATATGTCACAAGTGCGGCAGGCTGCAGGCTCATTAAAAGCTGAGTTTTAGCTGAAAGTGTATAAGTGACTGGGGATTTCGTTTAGCAGAGGTGGCTTTCGTTTGAGTGTTTGCCTGTGGATGAAAAGAGATGTTGTGTACATCCATGCAGTTCCAAAAAGCTGGCATTCAGGTCTTTTTTTTTAGTTTTAGTGATTTATGGCAAGGGTTTATTAATCGTTGAAAGGAGTCAGAGTGGCATCCTAATAAATATGGCTGTTCGTAACGTGTGTTTGTCAGTGATTCCCCCGGAAATGGATTTTGTGGCATTTCATGTTGTACCTGTGATACTGATGATGATGATGATGATTGATTATAATGAAGAGTGGCTGGTTCTGCAGGCTGATGGACACTCGTGCTTTCCTCCCCAGGTTGTTAATGGGTGGCGCTGGCAGACCGGCCCTCTGAAGATCTCACAGCAGTGCGGGAACGGCGGCCACCCTCTGCTAAAATGAGTGAGTAGTGCCGCTGTGAACTCCCGTAGCCTATCAGAGGCACGCAAAGCTAGTATCTGCCAGGGCTGGCGATCATGTGCATGCACTTTCTACCAATGAGCTGTTAAAATGGGCGGGGTAAAGCTGCTCAGCCAATCGCATTCAGTGACTCGAGTCAGGCCTCCCAAAGACTCACTGCCCAGCCTGTCTGTCTGTGTCTGTGCCTCGGAGCTCCGCCTCCTCCCCAGAAAGGGCTACCTTAAGCATTTTAGAGGGCTCCCTGCTTTTCCTTAGTGGCTCCGTGTGATGTGCATCCAAACCACACTGGGAATATTTTCCCTCTTTCATGAGGTAGTTCTCGGATCAAACATGGGAAGTGAGACATTAAGAACCTTTGCCAGTTCGAAACACTTTCATAAAAACAAAACTAATAACACTTAGATTACTGTTCACTTATGTATTTCTTAACAAATACATCCCAGAACTCTTATGGCGCACTCTTTGTGGTCAGCACATACCAGTAAGGCCCAAGTATGTGCGTTTGTGTCTCTGTGCGTATGTGTGTGTGTGCGCCTGAGATCTGTTTCTGAACGACCATGATAAGATAACAAATCCTGGGCATGTAGAACCGTACCTTCTTCTTTTTCCAAACACCCTGCTCCTCTCTCTGATTTTCCTGCTCGCTCTTTGGAAGCGATGGGGCAGTCCCTGTAAAGCTAGTCCCTGTAGACAGAGGGTCAGGGGTCGCTCCGCTTTGAATTGTCTGATTCACACTCACCCTCACACTCTCTCTCGAACCCCGCTGACCCGTTCCCTCCCGGGACTGAGAGTCGGAACCGCGCTTAACTACTTCCGGGTCGAGTTGCTGGGCAGTCAGCCCAGAGGCCGAAAGGAGCAGCAGTGTGCTGGAGTCACCGTCCCGTCTGGGGTCCGTATTTAACTGCCCTTTAAATAAGGAGGTGGAGCCAAATCAAAGACCCACACCCCACGGATTACAAAGCGTGCTGAAGCAGGCGTGTACATGGCACCTGTTTGCTAAGTCGCTACTCGTCCTCTCTCCATCCGCCCCTCGTGGCTCCTTCTGCTCCCAGACGAGCGACAGGCTCTCCACTCCATCATGAAGGACCTGGTGGCTCTGCAGATGACCCGGCGCAGCCAGGCCCCGCCCCCTTTCGACATGGGCAAGCCCAAACAAAGCTGCCCCCCCAACAGAAAGGTACGTCCCCCCCTCCCCCCTGTATGTTTCCTCTACATGTTATTGCTCTGTTATATCAGTCTCTTTTTGGTCTTATCACATTTCTGTGATGTTATTATTATTTTTTTTACTGTTTGTTTTTAACCACAGGATGATGTCAGAATCAAGTTTGAATTTTGTGGGGAAAGGAGGTAAGATAATGGTTTCTGTGTTTTGGTTCCTCCTCGCGTATATGGTGGGGGGAAAATGACATGATGTCAGTGTGTGGGAGCATTTAGGCACTGGTATCGCTTACTGTACATCACGGTCCCAGTTAAAATGCATGTGTAAGTTTAGTGGCGGCTGGACGGAGTGAGCGGGTGGCTGGCGGCCGTGGGAAGCGTGTGACTGCCTGCCTATGCGTATAACCCTGATGAGCCCTGGGTTCGTTCCGGTCCGCCTGACCCATGCTTGCTCCTGGGCTGGTATGTGGGATACGGCATATGGAAAAGGCTGCGGTGAGCGGGTCCCGGACGCCAGAGGAAACCGCAGGAATGCTAGGTGCGCGAGCGGGGAGCCGACTCCCCTTTGACGGCGGTTGGCGCGGCCAGGCGCTCATGCTCTCCTAGTGGCCGCCGAGGGGAATTCCATCTAACCGCTTTGCTCGGCGCGGCGGTCCTGCGTCGCGATAATCTAACTGGGCCTCTAGTGTAGAGGTTCCCACCTGGGTGTCTGATTCATGTCTGTCTGGTCACCACGTGTCACTAATGTTCATCCCCGTGGCAGGATCCTGATGTTTGGACGCCCGGTGCAGTTCGATGAGGTCAGGCAGAAGGTCCACGCCGTCTTTGGCCAGCAGTTGGACCTGCACTACATGAACAATGAGGTAACACCTACCAGTGAGAATCCCCAGGCTTGACATTCAGAGCCACGTAGCGGGTGATTCTGACCCCTCTGTTACCCCCTCCGGCTGCGCAGCTGTCTATCCCTCTGCGCAGTCAGGATGACCTGGACAAGGCTGTCGACCTGCTGGATCGCAGCTCCAATATGAAGAGCATCAAGATCCAGTTGCTGACCCAGGAGCATAACAACGTGAGTGTGGCACTATTCCCATGATGCAATACATCGCCTCCACCCTGGGGCACTGTAAAGTGACTCTTTCTGTCTGTGTTGGTCAGTACATTGGCCATGGATGTCCTTCTGTAGTCTGTTAAGAGCGGGTGGCGAGGGGATGGGTTTCCATACAGATTTTTGATTCATGTAGAGGAGCCAACTTTATCATTAGCCAATGATATGTTTCAAATTGGTGAGTGACACCACGAGGGCCAATCAGGTTTCACCTGGGGTCAGTGTCTCTGTCAGATTTAGCATTTACCTAATTGCTGCTCATGTTCCACCTCGCTGCATTCTTGGACTCTGCAAGGTCAGCCTGCGGCTGTGCAGACGCAGCGCCGCCTGCGGCGGAGGATCTGCAAATTTACGGCCCAGGCGAGACAGGATGACTCCATGCATAATAAGGGAAGGGGTGGTTCTGCCCTAGAAGCCCCGTGTGCTCGCATGCTGGGCCAAACCGCAACCCTGCGGCGCATGCCAGCGCAGGAGCTGCGATCAGACGGGGGAGCCCACCTCAGCATTTAGATGCGCAGACGTAAATCGACCGGCCATACAGTGTACTGAGATCCAGAATCAATCTAGTAAACTCATAGGTCTCTAACCCGGACACCCACATATGGAGGATTACCCTGAGCTATCAGTCACCTACTGCTTCAGTCCATCTTCATTATTACTCAAGTCTTATTCCAGACAGTAGTTATACTTATGTTACATTTTATTTATTTAGCAGACTAAATAAATCTAAGCCAGTCCCTGGAGCAGTTGAGGGTTAAGGGCCTTGTTCAGGAGCCCAAGAGTGACATCATTCAGCCAAGCCTTGGATTTGACCCGCTGACCTTCCCATCACAGGCTGAGCTGCACACCACGTGACCTGATTTCCCTCTGCCTCCAGGCCCCCAGCCCCTCCCACGGCACAGTGTGTAAACAGGTGCGCATTAAAGGCTCCCAGTCTATGGGGGATGTCAACACCGCCTACCAGTCCTCCGAGCCTAGGGGGCGCCACCTCTCGTCCAGTGAGTATGGCACTTGTCTGCCTTTCATCTCAAAATTAATAGACTTGCAGGAGCATGACTTGTGGATGGCGTCATGACTCGGATGTGTGTTATTTTGTGCCCGATTTCCCCCTGAACGATTCTTCTTTATGTCTTGTGCATTCCCCCCTCTCTCGTCTTTTTATGCTGTCTCCCCACCCCCTCCCCCCGCCATGTCCCGGGCCCCCTCTGATACACACGCCAGCAAGTCCCCTTCCTTTTCCTGACCCCCCATCACTGACTGCCGCACAATGGCCTGCTGGAGGCCGGCCCATCTGATTGGTGTGTGCCATTAGCTAAGTGGGCCAATCACATGCCTCGCGGGGGGGGGTTACTGGGATATGAGCGAACCGTCCCGATGTGTTGGCTGGTCCGGGAATTCCAGATATTTTGAGAATCTGTTTCAGTTCCGATATTGCTTTCAGCACTGTCCAATCAGCTTTATTTTTACTACAGCTGCTACTAATAATAAAATAACAGTAATAAAGGTACTGTATGTTATTCTTGTATGCCTAATAGAGAGATGTCCCTTACAAATATGAAGTCTGCTTTCAGGTTTTATTTTTGAATATTTTTTACGTTTCCTCGGCTCATTCCCTCATTCCGATCGCCTCGGTACGGCTGACGCGTGCGGCGGGATCCCGTCCGCGGTAACCCCTGAACCCCGCCTCCCTCGGCCCGCAGGCTCCCAGAACACGGGCCGCAGCTCCCCCCCGCCTGGCTACGTCCCGGAGCGACAGCAGCGCATCGCCCGCCAGGGCTCCTACACCAGCATCAACAGCGAGGGCGAGTTCATCCCCGAGACCAGCGACCAGTGTGTGAGTGACCTCGCCGGGACGGAGCCGCGGCCTCGGCATTCCTGTGGGCCCCTGCCGCCGTACGTGGGAGCCACATGCAAATCCCGCGTGGTTTCAGTAAACCTCCATCTGCTGTACAGTGATTCATACTGCGTGTCAGCTGTTTGTGCGGCTGGCAGGTAGCCCGTAGTGTATTTTTCCTCCTGAAAATGGTCCTTCAGTAAAAGCGGGCAGCCGAAACGAGGCCCACGGTGAGCCGCGTGGCTATGCGAGATATAGCGGCACGCTTTATTCCTGAGAATGTGCCGCGTATGTGCAGCCTTTTCCGCCACTTCCTGTCTGCGGCGCGGGACAGCCGATACTATCTTCCTGGCTCGGGAACGGCCCTCCTCCCCCCCTGGGCGTCCTGGGTCAGGTGACCCTGCTGTTGTGCCACAGTCGGGCTTCCCAGACATTCCCAGAGAAGAGCACGGCATGGCCTTGGCTGTCAGTCCCGCGCCTGAATATGCCCTAATGAGATGGGCGTGGACGGAAAAGGCAACGCCCCGATATGCAGAGGCGCTGATTAACCGGGGCAGCTAGTCAAGTGCAGCTTCATTATCAGTCCGGCCCAGTCACTGATAATTCACTAGTGTTCATTAAGGATTCCTGCAAGCGTGATCATGGGTAATGAGCGTTTTGGTCTTTCGTCATTGGCCGCGACGATTTGCTGCCCCATTTTGGCCTAGGATGGATATTTACTGCGTTTTGAGCCTCCCAATCTGCAGAGTCATAGAGTCTGGCCCCCGCTGCACTATAGAATACAGCACAATTATTCCTTAAGTGGACTCTGGTCTTAATCTGGACTGGGCACGGTACCAGTAGCAACTGTCTTCTCCACAGCCTAATGGGAGCCGTTTATACCAGGGTTTCTTAATAGGCGGCCAGATCTGGCCCACGGATTCACGCGTTTGGTCCCCAGGTCCTGGAGCCGTGGAGTAGCGCAGAGAACTCCGTGTCGGGAAGCTGCCAGTCCCTGGACAGCAACTCGGACAGGTGAGGCATGCTCGGCGAGACTCTTAAGTTACAGAAAGCAACTGCTGCTGGGTCGTGACCCCTCCCTGCCTCATGCCCGCAGCCCATCGCTCAGGAAGTCTCGCATGTACCGAGCCAAGAGCTACCCTGATAACCGGCAGGACCTCTCGGGTAGGCCCCGCCTGCTGCCGAAGTCCCGTGCCACATTGCACTCGCGGCGTGCCTAGGCTCACAGCCTGCCCCTTCCTGTTCCCACTACAGACCGCGAAAACCACATCTACGACAAGGTGATGGGAAAGGGGGGCACCTATCCTCGGAGATACCACGTCTCGCTCCAGCACAAGGACCACACCGAGGGTACGTGTCTCGGTTAGCTGGGCCAGGAGGTTAAAACCCGGGAGACTGACTGGTGTGCCCCGCCTCCCGGCCCTCTTCCCACAGGTCGGGGCACCTTCCCTCGGATCCGTCGCCCCCAGGGAAACCTCTTCACCCTGGTGCCGTCAAGGCGAACCCTCAACGGCAGTGAGGAGAGCCTGGGCTCTGGCTGGCAGCTGCTGGACGCCCAGGGCCGGCTCCGCCCCCAGGACCGCACCATGCCCCACAAGTGTGAGTCTACCCCCCCCAGCACCCCAGTGCCCCCCCTCCAGCGGCCCAGCACACAGAGCTGTAGCTGGATCCCCTTTCATTGACATCAAACAAATACTGATTTTTACACGTTCTGCTCTTGTCTATTGTTTTGACGGTGCTAAGTCAGGGCAGTAAACTGAAACCCCATTGGTGGTTTTACTTAAACGACTCCTTAAACATGTGACACGATTGGATCAATTCGGGGAAGGCTATATGAGTCAAAGACACGGCGGTTTGATCCTCCTACATGTCAATATCTTGAAAGACGACGCTAGTAATTAGTGCATCCATCTGAGGCTGCACGGTGCTGTTTCTGTAAAATCATGCACGTGCTTGTACTACAGCTAACTCAGCCAGTGGGAATCAATTACATAGATAACATTCTCAAGAAGTCTGTTGGCTTCCATAATTGATTAGTTGTCCACTCTGCAGCCCCTAGCGCCCCGTTGACATGGAGGCGTGGCAAGCTTCTGGGCCAGGGAGCTTTCGGGAGGGTCTACCTGTGCTACGACGTCGACACGGGCCGAGAGCTGGCAGCCAAGCAGGTCCAGTTCGACCCCGACAGTCCCGAGACCAGCAAGGTGAGGCGATGGCAGAGGCCTCAGGAGGGCCGTTACTGTGTGTAGGGGTCAGGCAGAAGTGTGGGAGCGCTGTAAGGGGTAAATGATAGCTGCAGATACTGAGTCGCCATTACAGAGGCAGCTGCACAGGCGAGTCATATTCAGTCTGATTGGCTGCTCCTAGGATGTCGATAGTAAGAGCAGGAACCAGCAAAAATTGAGAATGGGCCCAGGTGAGATTAGAATAGAATGTTTTTTTTATACCAATAAAGGCAAAAGAGATTCCATGTCATTACCTTTGATGGTTACCCAGATATGGCTATTGGGGTGGCCCTTGACCCGATGAGCGGACACCTCACTTTCATTTCACTGCAAAATTTGATGTTCCTGGACAGAAAAATGTTGTTGAATTGGAAGTGTTTCGGGACAGTTTTTACACTTTGCTCCAGTCAATGTTCTGACCTGCTGGTACCTAGTAAGAGGCCTGATAATAAGCCTGAGGTTCTGGAGCAACTCAGGCTGGCTGTTGGAGGTTAAAGGTTGGAGGTTAAAGGTTGGCACCAGCATTGCAGACATATGAGTCAAACTCTGACGGCCATATGTCAAATACTAAAATACTGCAGGAAGCAGCAGTGATCATGGGTGGAAGCCCACCAACAGCGATGGGCAGACCCTCAACCCAGAATGCTTTGTTGGCTGGTTTTTAGCAGAATTGTGGTTCAAAAAATGCTTGCATCCAAATCCAGCACAGACTGAGAGCCTGGCTTGAGGAACGCAAAACCTGGAGCAGTGGAAAATGCAAGGAGGTCCAATGAAGTTGTCTCTTACATTTCTGCTCCTGGATAGGTTTATGTGTGGGGGGGGGGGGAGCCGAAAGATGCCGCGATGTCTGTAAAGTGTGGCAGAGGTTCTCTGATTGGCTGGATGGCTGGCCTCTTGAGGGGAACGGGGTCCCTCGATTTCTCTGCATTTCTTTTTAGACACAGTCAGGGAATTTTAAAGCTGTTTTACGGGACCCAGTGGTGCGAACTTTGTTCCCACATGATGTTTCTGTAATGTAACATAGCACACCCACACACACTGCAAAACAAATTAAAGACAGGTTTCCCCAACACGGAGATGAAGTCAAACTTTGTCAGGCACCAGATCCAAATGTCTTTGACTCTTTATGGGAAGTGTAGATTCCTCAATGGGCTGAAGAACTTGAGGAATGGTCCACCACCTGCCCTACAGACAGAATGGCAGCTTCCCAGTCAGGGTCAAAGACATTCTGACCTCATCCTTATTCGTTATTTGGTATTCTCATTTTGCTAGAAGTGTTTTGCACCTATTGTGACTTAGGTGATACTTTGCTATATTGCTCTGGCGTGTTGTGCGCCTTTCTGAATGGTACTATGTTGTAGTAC
Source organism: Petrocephalus sullivani (assembly GCA_026780845.1). Classification (NCBI taxonomy): domain Eukaryota; kingdom Metazoa; phylum Chordata; class Actinopteri; order Osteoglossiformes; family Mormyridae; genus Petrocephalus; species Petrocephalus sullivani. The sequence continues at coordinate 13,688,487 of JAODKM010000043.1, forward strand.
TATGGTAGTACTGAGGTCTGATGTACTGGGATTCTTTTGTAATGGAACTATGTTGTACCAGTCTGGTGTACTGGGCTGCTTTCATTTATGATACTTGCTTGTAGTAGCCTGGTATACTTTCTTAAGGCAGTTTGTTCTTTTATTAGCATGAAAGTAGCTGTTGGACGTTGTAATCCTGGCCTTTACTTCAGGCTGAGCAGGTTGAGCCATCGTGTAAGGCGAGTGAAGTCCTGAGACATTGCATCAGTGTCTGCATCCTTCCCAGATCTGTGTTTACTCTCTGACTGAGGCGGAGATGAGCAGATCTCTGTAGCTCAGCCACACCGCTGCAAAGTCATTTCCTGTCTACTATTGAGAACTTCTGTCACTTCCTGTGCCAGAGTGAGTGAGTCGTTAAGAGCCCCGGGGGGGTGGGGGGGTGAGTGGCAGCCCCCCCCCCTTTCCTGCTCTGATGCCAATCTGTTATTTTATCTAAATGTCAGTTGTGCCTTGCAGTTTTTCGTATGGGGGGGGGGGGGGGGGGGGGGTTAGCCAACATTTTTCCCCCCCACGGGGTGGGTCACCCCCCTCAGGGGCTGATGTCACGGAAAGCTGACATGTGATGTGTAGCTGGGCCCGGCTGGCGTTACGGAGAACAGTTCTGGAGCGTGCCCGTGTTTGTGTAGCGACAGGGGAGCGGTCGACCTGTATCTCCCGGCCAGCATTCACTCGCGTGAAATTCAGTCATCCGTCACTGATATCAAGATGTGTGTTCTGGGAAAGAGGCGTGAGCACAGTGCGTAAATGAGCACAGCGAGTGCGTAAATGAGGAAGTCTTTATCAGAACCATCATGTGCTTTGTTTGTTCTCCCGTTTTGTGGCGTCTCATTTAACGCGCTTCCCTGTCGCCTGCTATTTGCATATGTTCTTGGGATGTGCGAGTTTTTGTGTGTCTACATTTCTGTGTTTGTGACTAGCGTGCCTCTCTGCTTTTATGCAGCTCTGCGTGTCATTTTGTTTGTCTGATTTGCGCTGCTTTGGTTTTATGTTACTTTGTGTCTGTGTGGTCTGGTTTTTCCTGCTTCTCGCTCTCTGCTTGCCAAAGTGCGCTACTCACTCCATCTTAATTCCCCATCCTTCTCGTCTTTTTATGGTCGATTGTGAGTGTGTAGGCGTACTTCTGTCTGGGTCTCACGAGTCACTCGCTCAACCCCCTCCCCCCTTTTTGTAGGAGGTAAGCGCTCTGGAGTGTGAAATCCAGCTACTGAAAAACCTCCACCACGAACGAATCGTGCAGTACTACGGCTGCCTGCGGGACCACGGGGAGAAGACCCTCACCATCTTCATGGAGTACATGCCAGGGGTGGGTCCCTCATACTGGGGCTCCATGCTGTTGGTGTGTGGGGTGCTCCTGGTGTTGGTACAGCTCAAAGTGTGTATGTGCATCCGTGCTCCCAGGAGAGCATGATATGTAAACGTAGCTTTGGAATTGGCTGTGTTGAAGATCCAGTGTAGCACAACTAGTATTCACATCACATCCATTATCTCCTCAGGGCTCAGTGAAGGACCAGCTAAAGGCCTACGGTGCCCTGACGGAGAACGTGACCCGGAAGTACACCCGGCAGATCCTGGAGGGGGTGTCCTTCCTACACAGCAACATGATTGTCCATCGGGACATCAAAGGTCCTGAGAGGAGCTTCATGATTGGTCGTCCCCCAGACAGTCCATGTTTTTTGACCTACTGGGAGCTTGGAGGGAGAAAAAACATGGACCGTCTGGGGTGCCTGTGGACCGGGATGAGAAACACTGCACTGTACCAACATCGTCTGATCTTATATCTGCTGCTTTTAGATGATCTTGGCCTCTGATGCTGCCTGTAAACATACTTGTGTGCCAATCCATACTGGCATGTGCTGACGTGTTCAAAGTTCTAAGAATGAAGTCTCATACCCCCCCCCCCCCCCCCCCCCCCCCCCCCCCCCCCC
>JAODKM010000043.1:13713937-13725260 GCA_026780845.1 Petrocephalus sullivani
TTTGACCCCTAGAGTCAAGGTATGCATTTACCTTAAGAACTTCCTCTTTACTACCAAAAGCAATTACTTCAGTTTTCTCCTTGTTTAACTGAAGGAAGTTCTGGCATGTATGTACCCCACCCTCAGAGCGATGCTTGTGTTCATGGTTGCCGTGGTGAGATTTGGAACGCGGAACAAGTTTCTGGAATTGTGGGGCTCAGCGTCAATCAACACAGTGTGTCCGGCAGCCAGCTGTCGCCGAAACTTACACAGGCTTCTCAGTTATTCTTCTGTGTTGCTGTGTTTTTTTTAACAACGTTCTTGTCTTCCATATTTTAATGTGAAAATGTCAAGTGGGTGGATGAGTAAAGAATTTCCCTGGTCCAGCACTTGTGTTAAGAGCGTCTGCGTTTCGTATGTTTCTGTGAATCCCACATTCTGGACCATTCTGGACTTGGCAGGGTTGTGTTGTGGCTTCTCATTTGACCACCCCTTGGGCGCTCACTGGCATGGTCCATGCATGCCTGGCCCCCAAATCTCACTGTACCCCGTAACTGTTCTCGAAGTCCCCCCCATGCAGCTAAAATGCCACTTCAGGGATCTGGGGTGTCCTACTATGAAGATGTTAGGTCATGGACCAGAGTAGGGCTCTCCAACTGTGCTCCTGAAGGGCAAATTTCCTTGCCAAACAAATCATAATCAGCCAGTTATCAGGTTCAGTATGTGTGTTTAAACAGGGAAATCTGCATACTGTGTTGGATTCTGGCCTTCCTGGGGGGCATTCCACAAAGCTGGATTTCTTCATTACAAATGTAAGGAATGTCACTTATCTCACTTCCTATTGGACAGTTTTCTTGTTTGGTTGAAGTTATCCAGCTAAGTGGAAAATCCTGCTTTGTGGAATACCCTTTAAGGATTGGAATTGGGGAACTCTGGACCAGAGCATTGTTGGTTTCAATCTCAACCTAACCTGTCACTTTACTCAAGCCTAGAAATGACATGAACAATTATTTTATTTATGGTTTATTTGACATGGACAGTGCACATTAATAAACATAAAATGTAAATATGCCAGAATTAGCCAAAGTGGCTATTTTACATCTGTTGTCCATGGACCGATGGTAACAGGTCTAATGCATAAAAAACATATATAAATACATAAAATACAAAGTTAAATAATGACATGTGAAACATGCACAAATAAAATAATAATAAAATAATAATAAAATAAAAGAAAGGGTCAGTAGATATAAGGAAAAAGAATAATAGTAATAAACACAAAAAAAAAAATAAAATAAAATAAAAAATGAGGCAGCACCCAGATACAACTAACTAATAAAGGTGCTGGGTAATGTAATGTTATTTAATGTTGACATGTTTGAAGGGTAATTAACCATTTTTTTAAATTGCGTTTGAATGTGCGGTATGTTTTTATGTCTCTGATGTGGGATGGTATCATGTTCCACTCTGGTGCAGCTCTGATGGAAAATGCAGACTGACATGAACAATCCTTTATTTGCATAAGTACAGGTACATCGTAAACTTATCTTCGCCCAACCAGTCTTGCTCCCTTTGAGACACACATATAGGTGATGGCTAGCTTGGGGGGAGGTCACAATTGGGCCAGCTAGCATGCAGTACCCCTGGAGCTAGGAGCTAAGGACGTCAAGGGTTCTCAGATATTTAGCTATTCCGTCAAGGCTGCTGCCAAAGACCGTCCAATAACACAGAAGCTTAGCTCGCTGAGTCACTCACCACCCTCGAAAAGCAGTCCTAGAGATGTGAGCCCTACACCAAAGGTTATTTAGGATTGTTAAGCAGGTGTTCAGGTCTATTTAATTAAATGCTGTGACTGGGGGCTGTAGGGGGTCTGATGTGTCACGAGGGGGTGCTCCTTTAGCTCCTGACGTCTAACTGTACAGAGGAGGGGCCACAGGGCCACTGGTCCTAGCTGAAACATACCATTAGCTAATAAGTCAGTCATGTAAAATAAGATCCAGAAATGGTGGAACGGATTTCAGAGACACACCCTTCCAGCACTGACGCAGAGGAGAGCACTTTTTTGGATGCTTTTGCGGGGTGGGGCGCGACTGTGGAATCTTGGTTTAACACCATCCAGGTGCCTTGGGATGGGGGCGTCAGCCTGGATCATGGGTGTGGGGGCTCAGGACAGCTCCGGTCAGTCTGAGTCACTCCTCATCATCAGGTCACTGCACCTGCAAGAGTTGGAGACGGGGAGGCTGCCTTCATGATTTTCATTGTGATCTCCTAGATAAACAGAGGGTGGTGTGTTGTGTGTTTTTTTTTTTTTCTTGTTCTGATAATCACAGCAATCACCAGGTCGTGAGGACCCCCCACCCCCCAGGACAAATACCTTCCAGGGTAAACTCCTAAGACAAGGACGAGGAGGATCGAGGGGTATGTCTTCAGTCTTCACGCTCCTGCGATCAGCCTGGCATCTCCCCCTTATACCCCCCCGTTCCGCTGCTGTAATCAGCCTACCCTGCTGTACCCCCCCTCCCCACCCTGATCAGCTGCCCTTCGGTCAGCCAGCTACCTGCCCCAGTGTCCCTGTAATCGGCTCGGCATCTGCACCAATGCTCCTCCCTGCAGCAAAGTCCTTCCGTAAATGCAGAGCTGACCGTTATGCTCCTCCCCTTTTCTGCTCCCCCTTCATGCTGCCCCCCCAGGTCTTCCTTACGGTCAGATCTTTTTGTCTCTTCCTCTCTCCCACCTCTCTCTTCCTGTTCCTCTTTCTCTCCCATCTCTCTCTCCCACCTCTCTCTTTCTGTTCCTCTCTCTCTCCCACCTCTCTCTTTCTGTTCCTCTTTCTCTCCCTTCTCTCTCTCCCACCTCTCTCTTCCTGTTCCTCTCTCTCTCCCACCTCTCTCTTCCTGTTCCTCTCTCTCCCACCTCTCTCTTCCCGTTCCTCTTTCTCTCCCACCTCTCTCTTCCTGTTCGTCTCTCTCTCCCACCTCTCTCTCCCACCCCTCTCTTCCTGTTCCTCTTTCTCTCTCATCTCTCTCTCCCTCTGTCTTCCTCTCCGTCTCCCTCCTCTCTCTCCCTCCGTCTTCCTCTCCATCTCACACCTCTCTCTCCATCTCCCACCTGTCTCTATAACTTTTCCTCTCCCTCCCATCTCCCTCTTCCTCCATCTCTTCCTCTCATTCCCCTTCCTCCCTCCCTCCTTCCCACCTCCCTCTTCCTCCATCTCTTCCTCTCCATCTCCCACCTGTCTCTCTTCCTTTTCCTCTCCCTCCCACCTCCCTCTTCCTCCATCTCTTCCTCTCATTCTCCTACCTCACTCCCTTCCTCCCACCTCGCTCTTCCTCCATCTCTTCCTCTCTGTCTCCTTTCGGTCCCTGACAAAGGACTGCTGTCAGCAGCGATTCCTCCCTGAGGATCTGCGGCAATGGGGGCTGGGTGGGTGTTTTTCACTAAGCCAGCGTTTTCCAGGCCTGTTTAGTTTATGGGGCAGAGAGGATCTCTCCCGCTGTCCCAGCTGTCCCCTGGAGCTTACGTTGACAACACTGGCCGGCCACGGGAACTTCAGGGTCCTGCTGTTGCAGTGAGAGAATGCCAGAAGGTGGCGGGAGAGAGTCGTGTGGTCATTTGTAGCCTGGTAGACATGGGATTGATAGCAGTATAGGTTAGGGTTAGGGTTAGGGTTAGGGTGACACCTAGTGGCCATCATGCCACTCAATGGTGTCCTCTTAATGCGCAGTTCCATGGTCATGCTCTGGGTCTTCTCAAATCGTCTGGAACACCAACCCAAAAGGCAGTTCTTCTGCGGGGTCCTGTGCCCCCATCCCTGCCCCTAACCCGCTCCGGCGTCGCTCCTGTGCCCGGTGCCAGCTCCATGCTGGCATTTGGTAACAGAAGTCCGATTCAGGACGCCTGGCCCAGATTCGGAAGGCTGAGCACTCCTTCAGTGGCCACACACGCCCAGCCTCCTATACTCCCCTTCTGGCCAAGGTCTCTGTCCCTTTCTCCTTAGCGAGTCAAGTTAAACTCACTGTGTATACAAGAGCCGTTAACCCTCAAACAGGCTGGAGTGGAAAATCTCATTTGCACCTAAGTGCAACATTTCTACAAATATATTTTTTTTATATTTTGTATATTTTGGATTTAGTGAGTATCTCCCAGGATATGTTGCCTTATTAAGGTGTCAAATGACTCAAAATGTTTCATTAAGAAAAGTGGGACATTTTTGTACCTGAAAGGCAGTTGATGTATAGAAGATTATGGACGGGGTGAAACTTTAGGGCACCAGATGGATAAAAACTGGGAGAAAACAAGGGACAGTGCTGATGTCAAAGTCGACCCCTGGCGAGGGGTCTGGATGTCTGACTACCTTCTGCTTCAACCTCTCCCTGCTGGCTTACAAAAGTACGAGTTCTTGCCAGCAGGGGGCGCTCTCCGACCAGGGGTTGCGTTCGATTGTGGCGTGATGATGCGCTTTGTCGGAAAATAGGGGAGGACACAGCATATGGGGGGAGCAGCTGCTGTAAGAGCGGCAGAATCTGATGGAGGTTATGGCGAAGAGAAGCGTAAGAGATAAACACGGGACGCTCGGGGCTGCAGGCAGTCTGACATGAAAGGTCGGCTGGCGGAGCTGTTTCCATGGCAACTCCGCGGCTAGTGTCAGCGCAGCCCCGCCCCCAGAGACATCTTGAAGGAAGCATCGGTAGTGCAGCCAAGGAGATGACCAGCACAGCATCGGTAATGAATCCACCCTCCCCACCATGGCCCATTTAAACTGTATAATTCTGCTATTTCTGAGATAGGAAACTGCCAGGTACTGGGGGCTCATGGCGGGGGGGGGGGGTGCTGTTTAAAATGTAATTCCAGGTAAGTCTGTCAAAGTTTGCGGTGATGAAATCGTTTTGTGACCAGATTGCATTATGGGCCGGCAAGGACTCTGACACACAGTGCAACCACCCCCCCCACCCAGATCCGTATCACAGATCATTATACTTCGATAAAGCTTAACTGACAGCCGTTTAACTCCTCTGCCCCCCCATGCCTCTGTGGTGAGCTACCAGCAGGACCCTCCTTTTCTGAGGTTAAGGAACATCGCATCTTGGGGGAGCTCTTGTGCTTTTGACTATATTGAGCCACTCTGGAGATCAGGATGAGCTCTGTCTGTGTGGAGCACAGCCCGTTAATTCTGAGAATTTTCCAATAATTTATAGCAGCACGGTCAGGAGAGTCCTCTGAGATCGCGTGCTACTTTGCGGCAGAAGCCCGTGCAATTCCTCTTTTGTGGTAAAACTTGGCCTGAGGTCTTCAGATCTGCTCTTCCGATGCTCTGATGTCTGTCACCGCTCCTCCTCTCCCCTTTGCAGATGGTGCCCCCTTGAGCGAGCTCTCCTGGTCTTCCTCCTTGGCCGTAGTTGTCGTTTCCTTCTCGGGGCTCTTCACCTTCATCTTCCTCATGCTGGCCTGCCTGTGCTGCAAGAAGGGGGACATCGGGTTCAAGGTGAGTCCCCGCCTCAGTGTCCTGCCCTCGGCGGGCTAAGGGCCCCTGGAAGCACCACATGCCTCTCCAGGGCTGCTTTAAGGAGGTTAATTCCTGGAAGCAGGCTAAATGCTATATTCCCCAGCCAATTGAAATGGCCGATAAGTAGGTCTATCTTGCTGTACTTCCAGTAACATATCCTCTGATTGGTCGGTCACACGCAGCGAGGATGTCGGCAAATAACTGATGCAAGGGGAACTGGTGGCACACGCAAATTTCTTGTAGGGTTCCGATTCACTACTTGATGTCTGGGTGTTTTTTTTCCCATTTTCTGGATGCTGGGTGTTTAACAGGGGCGTGTGTGCGCGCAGATGGTTTAGCGACGCCGGGTTATTATTGAGGGTGGGGTTCCCGGCGCCCCGAAACCTGCGCTGCGAGCCAGAGGCCGTTTGCTCCATCGCACGGGGAGAGCGTCGCGTCATCGCCGCCTGGGACTGCAGCTGAGCTTACTAGTGCTGGAACTCAGGCCAACCAAGGCGGCCTTCCCAGGGACACGCCCACCAGGGGCCCCGAGGCCGCGGAAACACGCTGTTCCTTGGCGTACTTCGGCCTTCCCTAAGTCAGGCCGGCGTTCCTTGCATTTTGTCTCGAATTTCATAAAGGGAGAGAACAAATATTCGACTACCACTGTCCAGATGTTTGCCCGTTGATAACTGATAGCTGTTGAGAGCTCTGCTCAAAGGTTAAACATTTGCTCTTCATCAGGGAACTAAATCAGCAGCCTTAGGGATACCTTAACCATGACTGTTCATTTGAGACCTTGATTGTGGGAATGAAGAAGGACTCCAGCCTCCCTCAAGCTCAGCTTGGTTTCATGTTTCCTCGAGTGTGGCTGGAGGACCTGATGGAAGATTGCCTTGACCAGATGTTTGTCTGGTTACAGTGGCAAACTCTCTATGACAGAATGCCATGCGCAGAGAAAGCAGGGTGAGATGGGATACGGCTCCATGGAGGGGGTCATCTCACTGCACTTTCCACTTCTGGAGGGCCACAATCCATGACAGTTTGGAGATTTCCCTGCTCAAACACATCTTGGTCAGCCAATTGCCAGGCGTAGTGGGTACAGCGATGCCACCCTCTGTAGTGGCTGAGAGAGACTAGGCTTGGAAGATCATCCTTCTGCTGGGTCCCAGGCAGCGCTTGGGGTAGGGCTTTCTCTGAGTGCGTGCAGATGTGTCTGAGAGTGTGTGTGTGTGTGTGTGTGTGAGAACTCCACACATGCTCACATGTTGTCCAGCCCCAGAGAGCGAAAGAGAGAGAGAGAGAGAGAGAGTGATATCATCAGCACAGAATGTTAATATCCTCATCTGTCGTTTCTTTCGGAGGGCTGTACTGTTTCCTGTTTGTTGTGAGGGGTCTCTTTTGGCTTTTCTCCTCATACCCGGGTTCAAAAAGGCTCCAGGACTCATGCTTTTGTGCTGGGACGTCAAGTCTTTCTCTCTGTCTTCCTGTCTCTGCCTCTATCTCCATCTCTCTCTCCCCTTACAACCCTGCAACTTTGAGTTCTACTGGGGCAGCATCTCGAACGCCCCAGAACATTCTCTCACCCAGGGGTGAGACAATGGCCTTCTATCTGGATGGTGGGTTTAGGGGGTGGGGAGGGTGGGGGGGGGGTCACCGGCTGGCAGCAGGCTTCACGGTCCGCGGGGCCGCTACGGCATTCCACGGCTATAAAAGCTGGCTTTGCGACACCCCCACCTCCGGCGTGACACTGGGAGGGCAGGATGCGTACGCTGGATTCGGGGGTGAGAGGAAGGCGCTGGGGTCGGGCCCCGGAGGGCCCTCCTGAGAAGCCAGCGTCGGAGCCAGGTGAGGGTAGGGGGCTCCTCTGGATATCACACAGGGGTGCGGCAGGTGAAGACAGCAGCAGGTAGCATCTTGAAAGACAAGGGTTGTAGCTTGAGGGTTGGGACTCCATAGCTGAGCAGCTCTCAATCCCAGAAGCCCTTGTGGTGGAGCTGAGTGTGAGCTCAATATGGAATATAAAGGAGCCCACAAGGAATAAAATGTGGTCGGCGTAGACAAATGGTAAGTAAAAGGCTGATCTTGCTAAAGGAATAAATGTGTAAGTTGTGAAACACTGTAGATCTGACTTCGAAGTACAACAAGCGTGTCTCCTGCAAGGACGTTAGCTGTCTTTCAAAGCGATGGCGTTGCTGCCAGGCGAGTAAGGTCTCTGGATCTGCGCCTATGTGTACGTTCTTTCTTTAACAACAGTTGGCTGGTTGAGAGTTCTGAGTATAAAACTAGGCTTTTCTCTCTGGTTGACCGTGACGCCTACATGAGTCTTTCTGAACCCAGTACCTTCTGCGCGGCTGCGTGAAATTGAACTGCCCAGGTCCATCTGCCACTGAAGATGTGTGCGCTTTCTGCGGCAAAAGGGTTATTGTGCTGATGGGTAGATTCATTTATTTATTGATTTTCTGATTTATTGTTTGACATCTCGTTGGAAGAGGAGCTGCAATTTCCTGTGTACTTAGCATATGATTGATAGGCATATGCCCGGGAGAAGCAGATGGAAATTATACTAGTTCTCTTTATGCCAAACAGAGAGAGAGAAAAAAAAAAAACAGAGAATTTGAATGAAACTCTGGTTGCATGTTATTTTTTTGGCATGCTGTGAACATTTCATTCACAAAACCAACATGTTCCTAGAGCAGATCGTTGAGTTAATTTACTTAGATCTGAACTGAGAAGATCCAGAATTAAATTAATGCATCTGGTGTGTGTAGCTTGGTGGGAAATGCACTGGTGACGCAGAGAGATGAATGGGACCAGGAGCCACTCTTTGACTGTGTGAAGCTTTTATTTAAGTCGTCCCACCAGGGACAGGATGGAGTGGAAATGGGTGGGGAGGGTGCTGAGAGCGAGGGGGGGGGGTCACAGTTTTCCATTATGACTGTACTGGATGTATTTAGGAGAACATCTCTAGATGAAGGCTACCATTTTTCTGTGTCCTGAGACTTCGATTCTGAACATTTCTAGCACGGTGTCTTGTTCTCTTTGAATCCTTCTGGAAGTCTGTCGGTTGAGGGTCTGCATCTTCAGAAGTTCCAGGGGGCAGGAGGTCACGCTTGTGCTTCTGCGAGGACCGTCGCCGTGTCAGTGTGTTTGCACGCCGCCTTGCCCTCGTGCCACTGACCAAAGATCTGGGCTCTGTTTTGCTCGTTGACATCATAACTCTGCCTCACATGTCTCTGCACTCCTTCCCCCACCTTCCTCCTTCCATCACCCTCTCTCACCCTCCCGGACGCCCCAGGAGTTTGACAACACAGAGGGTGAGGAATACCAGACGGACCTCTCGGCCATCGGCTCCCCCGCATCGCAGACGGACCCCGAGGTTTACGTCCTGCCTCTGACTGAGGTGTCGGTCTCTGTGTCCCAGCAGCCGAGCCGATCAGGTAAAACTCCCAGGTCGCCAACGTCACTGGCGAGATCACATCCCTTCAGTCACCCTCAGTCATCGCCACTTATTGCATCGGCTCGCCTCGCCGCATCTGTGGACGTTTGACAATGAATGCGACGCGTGAATTGCCCGAAACACGACTAATGAGCGGTTGCAGAAGGAGAGGAGGAATGCAGGGCGATGGAAGCGGCGCTATCTTGAGGAGATAAAGTAGAGTATTCGAGTATTTGAGGCGAGAGAGGACTACATGTCCCGGGAGTGCAGAGAGATGAAGTGACTCGATAAGGAAAGCACTGCTATTCACAGGGAATCGCAGGCAGAAAATGCTAGTGGAAGCAGTGTAGCTAGGGGGAGAACATGCAGGAATCCAGATTACGTTCTGGGCTATAAGTCATTCTGCACGTATCTCGATCATTATAGGGGAGAGGTTATATATACTGCACAACATAAGATGTAATGTCACACACATTTAACTAAACCTCTATATGGCAGTGCAATCCATTTGTTTTGGTTCATGCCACATGCCACACACATGGACAAATATGTCCGCTAACGTCCTCTATGTCTGCTTCAGTTACTCCTCGATAAATTTTATTAAGGCTCTTACGGGACCTTGGACGTACTCAATGGGACCGAGCAGCATAATGTTTAGGGAGCTACTGCGTATAATGGAGGTACGGGAAACGGTAGCGCGTAGCAGGCTAACTGAAATGTGCTAACTTGGGAATGCTGTAAGGAACAGGGAGCTAGCGCGGAGCAGACAGCGCACACACGGTGGCTGTGAAAGCGGCATCGTCTCTCGGCAGCGATGACTCACTGAGTGCCGATAGTGGGTGGAGAGTGGGGGGGCATGGGAGTCGGGGCTGATGTAAATTTCTTTTTGAGGAGACAGGCAATGATTGGTGGAGGAGGAGCTCCCCAGCTAGCCAATCTCTGGTTAATTCTATAGCTAAGGCTGTATGACTGGTGCAGGTGTTGTGGGGTGAGAAGGAAAGGGGTGGGGTGGGGTGGTGGTATTTATTTTCGTGGAATGGGGGGGGGAGCTTGTCGCCGGCTGACTCCAGCTTCCTCCCACACATCCCCCCAAGGTCTTAGACCTTCCCGCGGAGGACAATCATCGCGATCCACCCCGATGCAGCTGTGCGGATGAGAGATTTCCACATCTGGCCGGTTTTACGTCCAATAAGGCGCGGAAAAGCATTTCAGTCCTTTCTCTTCCGTGCTTTAAAAACAATTCCTGCGCTTTCTCTTTGTCTCAAAGTCTCAAAGAAATGAGCCGATTGAACTGGAAGGTGACAATTCACACTTGGGTGCTCCATTAAGAAACTATTCTGTCTATATGATTTGACTGCTTGCTAGGGCTGGTATCTGATCCTGCTCATGTTATGCTCCCTTACATATAGACACACAGTCATAGAGTACTTGTTTCCCTCTCTGCGTCTCACAAAATGTTCATTCCTGTGTGTGTGTGCCTCAAAAAATAGCATTTTTTTGTCACTTCCTGGCATACACATCCATACGCATGCACATGCACAGACACACACACACACACACACACACACAGACATGCACAGTCCATGTTCTTGTATCTTTATGGGGACTCTTCATTAATTTCTAGGGGCATAATGCTAATCCTAACTTTGACAACCTTAGCCCCTACCCAGCCCTAACCTTAAACATAATTAACCAAAACATAATAATATAACACTTTAGGTATTTTTAGTTTTTAGATTGCAGTTACAGATTTAAAAAAAATTAGGTTATCCTTGTGGGGACTGAAAAAATGCCTCCACAAGGTAAACAGCTATAGATTATCACACTGTGGAGAAATCTGATCCCCATAATGCAGACATACAGACGCACACATACACATGCGTGTGCATACGGTACTAGCAGCTGGCAGAAGGTCTCAGCAGCGCTGGGTGCGTGTTCAGTTGAGGCTGTGGTCTTCTGAGGAGTCCTCTGTTTTCACTGGCCCACGCCGTTGGTTTTATGTTCTAGTGCGGGGTCCGTCCGGTGCCTGACCCCCATGTTGGAATGCCACAAGGGGGAGGGAAATAAAGAGAGACACCACTATGTCTCTTTTAGTGGGTGGGTAGATGGGTGGGGTGGGGAGGGGGGGTTGTCATCTCCATGACAACCACTGCCTGGAACAGCGGTGATCCAGAGAATGAGCCCGCTGTGTGTGCCATTGCCCTGGTACCGGACAGCGCTGGGGGGTGGACAAAGGGTTCGATTCTTGCGGAGCACACCCGCGTGATTGCAGGCCCCTGGAACATGGTGGGGAGGTGAGGCTGGAAGAGACAGAACAGGGATGGGACTGTGAACCCCCCCGGGGGGTTGGGGGGGGGGGGGGGGGGGGGCATCAAAGCAACGGGGGGGGGGGGGCCCCCGGGCACGGGGCCCATGGGGGCCCA
>JAODKM010000043.1:13725270-13738021 GCA_026780845.1 Petrocephalus sullivani
GGGGGGGGAGGGGGGGGGGAAGGAGGGAGACAGGGAGGGGTCGGTGCGACCCGCGGGGGGGGTGGGGGGGGGGGGGGGCAGGGCGCATCATAGCAACTGGGGGAGGGTGGACCACTGACACAGGCACCATTGGTGCTCACAGAGCTCCATTTGTCTGTCTTTCCCACGGAAAATGCTAATTTCCGCCATGCTCGGCATGACAATAGACGCTTATTGTGGTATTGCTGTTGTCTAGAGAGAGTGGAGCCGCGTTGCATTCGCATGCACAACGGGGGACCCAGGCAAGGTTTGTCCCAGAGTTGCTGTCCTGTGCATCTGCTAAGTGCCAAGAGAGGAATCACATCTGGACCAGGGTGGGGCAAGTTGAGAGCTGAACCCTCAGAACATTTAGACACTTGAAGAGATTTACTCCATCCCATGTGTCACTGATGCTGTTGGTGTGGGGCTTCTCCGAGGAGAAAACTTCTCTGTGGTGTGGTGGTTTGGCTTCAGCAAACGTTAGGGCAGGAACCCCAGACTTGGGAAGGTGACACCAGGTCAGTGGATCAGTAGATGTTGCTTTCAACAGTAGATGTTGCTTTCATTAGGTAAATCTAGAAGATGTCTTAAGGTAGACTTATTTTCTGGTGAGTTTGTAGGTTTTACTTGGTAAGCTTCCATTCTGTTCTGTTCTGTACAATGTTTCTCACCTGTGTGAATTCCATCCTGTCCCATTTGGGCTTCTTTGAAGACCCCTGGAGTGTCTTGGAGACTTGCTTAGTTATACATTTGCATCCATTTTATTGTATAATCTTCCATAAGTTACTGGTTGTTACATGAGTAACTATCAGTGCTGATGTAGCACCTCTTGAAGGGTCATATATTTGCCTTAATGTAGCATTTTCAAGTATGTCTTTGTGACTGTGGGTCTCTGGCTGGTATGGTGGATCTGGTATGGGTTCTGTGCTTTTCCTAAGCAGCCCCTACTCTGTTGACCCATATCCAGTTCAGCTGCAGAAGTCATCGGACCTGGGACGCCACAGCCTGCTGTACCTCAAGGAGATCGGCCATGGCTGGTTTGGCAAGGTGAGGCATAGTGTGCCAGTGCTGGATTTGTGGCACGTTCAGGCAACACAGTGCTAATATTAGTCATCTCTCTTTCTCTATTTCCTGCGGTTGCACGTGGCTTCCTGTGGCTTCAGGTTCTGCTGGGGGAGGTCAACGCGGGCCACAGTACCACCCAAGTGGTGGTTAAGGAGTTGAAGGCCAGTGCTAGCATCCAGGAACAGATGAAGTTCTTGGAGGAGGTCCAGCCCTATCGGTCTGCACTTCATCGTCTCTTGTCCCCATCCATCATCACAATGCTATGGATACTATCTAATACAAATGTAATGAGATGCCAGTTTAGCATAACAGTTAACGTCATGGACTAAGGTGAAAGACTGCGAATTTGAGTTATGCTGATGATAATAATAATACTAATGTGAAAACCATGTCACCTTTAATTATGTGCCAACTAAGTAAATAAATGTAAATTAATACGCAGGCATAATTCATAAAAACCGTGAAAAATGAATTACGGTTGCGGCCTCAAAAACAGGAGGCAGAGCGTTGGAAGGCGAGGGCTCGTATGTGTGAGGTTGGCCAGCTGGTCTACGTGTTCCTACTCTATTCCTCAGTGCCCTCCAGCACCCTGCCCTTCTGCAGTGCCTAGCACAATGTTCCGAGGTCACCCCATACTTGCTGGTCATGGAGTTCTGCCCACTGGTAAGTGCAGAGTTTCAGGATATTTCTAAGGAAGTGGGACTCTCCTCCAGGCAGATACCCCCCCCCTTTTCCCAGTGGTCTGGCGTTTATGCTAGCTACGCTAACTAGAGTGTCACCAGTTTCCTGCTCATTACAGGGGGACGTGAAGGGCTACCTACGTAGCTGCCGGGCGACTGACTCGATGACCCCTGACCCCTTAATTCTCCAGCGAATGGCATGCGAGATCGCCTCTGGTCTTCTTCATCTCCACAAATACAACTACATTCACAGGTAGGTCAACCGGTCCGGCATTTTGTATTGTATTCTGACACGGTCAGTGCCATAAGAACTCGTTGCACAATGCACAATGAATCCTTAGGACCCTTGTAGCATTTCTCCATGACCAAGCTGCTCCAGGCAGGGTCTGGCTAACAATTGGTCAGTTCCTGCAACAATATCCTGGTGCTGCCTGAGTAGGTTTGGAAAACTCCAGCATCAGTGATTTTGTTGCTGGGGTTGAACACTGCCTTCATCGCCGTGGAATGCGTTAGTGGCGTTAGTTTGGGTTCTAGCTGCATTAATTGCTTTAGACAGGTAGGGTGAAGAAGACAAACATCGCTTCTGAATGTCACCGTCGATGTTCAGCTCTAATCAATTCCATTTTTCCACACATTGTTGAACAGTCGTTAGCTTTACTGCTAAAGCCTGGCCTGAGGGACCAGGCTCCTTGTTTGCTCTCTCGCATGACCTCGGCTATGTGTGGGATGGTGGGAGTGAGTCGGGGAAACACTGGGCTGCCTTCCTTTTCCTGTGCCTGTAGTGGCATTAGTCTCTGTCACCATCTCTGTCCCCTCTGCCTCCAAAATCTGATGTCGCCCTACAGTGACTTAGCCTTGAGGAACTGTCTGCTGACTGCAGATATGACGGTGAAGATTGGGGACTATGGCCTCTCCCATGAAAAGTACAAAGTAAGTGTGATCAAGTAGACAAATCCCATCTGCGGGACTTTGTTCTGTATGTTATGGTATGAGAAAGAGATGTAGGCCCTCTGGTTTTTGAGGTAATACAACAAATAGTGGACAAATGTTTAGTTTACTGGATAGTGCAACATTGAGGAGTAATAATATATTAAATCTCACATGGTGGCATTTATGTTTGAAATGCACATTTGGGATGGGCTCATTTCTGTAGGGTCAATATACGGTCAAGGTGTCACCATTGGCTAACCTTGAACATCTCTGATGATGACTTTAAGGATGACTACTTTGTGACACCGGATCAGCTGTGGGTCCCCCTTCGCTGGATTGCCCCAGAGATAGTCGATGAAGTTCATGGCAACCTGCTGACGGTGGACCAATCCAAGTCCAGCAACGTCTGGTAAAGCTGGGGAGGAGAACCAATGGGATTGGGTGCTGTGTGTAATAGTCATGGCACATTCAGACCTTGCTTGGAGGAAAGGATCCTAAGGGCAGTGTCTTTAATGAATAGAGGTCCTTTTCTGTTGAAGGAAAATTAGCTATGGCTGTATTTCCTGGACAAGGGCAGGTGAATTGGAGTGAATCACTGCATGAAAACTTAATTTAGTCGACCTGGTGGCAGGTTCAGTTGACCAGCAAATCTTAGAGTAGGGTTGTGTTTGTGATTTACTTGTGTCCCTCTGGACTTTGCAGGTCTCTGGGGGTGACAATCTGGGAGCTCTTTGAACTGGGTAACCAGCCATACAGGCACTACTCAGACAGACAGGTGCTTACCTACGCCGTGAAGGAGCAACAGTTGAGGCTGCCAAAACCCCTGCTTAAGATTCCTCTTTCTGAACGCTGGTGAGTGACCTGCCAGAAGTCCCGCCGCCGTGGCACATAGGCCGATCAGATGTCCAGGTTAATTCACAGGGCTGAAGTGGCAGACATACGAGGAAAAAACTTAATCAATGCAAGTTTTCACAGAAACCTGCAGGTCCAGTCAAGGGCTGTATCAGTAATCCTGAGGTACACTGTTGTTCACTGCAACAGAAGAAGGGCAAGTCATTCAGCTCTACTGATTCCGTGTAACTAAAGCAACCCAGTTGTGCAACACAAATCGTGATGGATTAGCCTTTCCCTCATATTAAGAACGTTCTGCTGATGCATATAAACAGCTCTTTCCAGTAATTTTCCTTCACCCTCTCAGGCAACCTCATACATCACAATTGTAAAATGATTTCTTAGTAGATCCTCAGTAAATTGATATCAGTAATTTTGAAAACTATGCAAGCTGTTGTTAATCTTTTAAAAAATGAATTTGCTCTCCACCCCATGTCTGATTCGGGATCAGGTATGAAGTGATGCAGTTCTGCTGGCTGCAGCCTGACCAGAGACCCACTGCTGAGGAGGTACACCTGCTGCTGGGCTACCTGTGCGCCAAGGGGTCCAGCGAAGGGGAAGAGGAGTTCGAGGCACGCTGGAGCTCCATGAGGCCCGGCACGGGTCACGGCGGTGCCGAGGTAGCCGTGGAGCTGGCCTCATCCGCATCATCCTCCTTCCCCTTACTGGAGAACTTCTCTGTGGGCGAAGGCTTCCCCGATGAGTCTGGAGATGACATTCTGACGGTGACAGAAACCAGCCATGGACTCAACTTTGAGTACAAGTGGGAGCAAATGCGCCACGAGCAGCCCTACTGTGCTTCCTTGACCAGTGGACGGCTGGGGCAAAGCAATCCCCTTTATCAGGACATCTACTATCCAACCAGGGCAACAGACAGCTCTGGTGGTGAAAGGAATGCCCTTGGGGTGTCCCCTTCTTTCTACAAGGCCAAGGAGCTAAATACCCCTGGGGTGGTGCCAGTTTTGAGTGCCCACAGTCCATCAGTGAGTAGTGAATACTACATACGCATTGAGGAGCCTGTTGAGTGCAACATTAACCTGGACTATTCCACAAGTGACTGTAGCCCAGGGTTTGAGGGAAGCAGTGGTGTGCCAGGCAGTGGTGACTCTGGGAACTGCCCTGTCGAGGTCCAGACGAATTCCTACTGGTCTGCAAACACTCACAAAACTGATTCTTATGATTCTGACACCAGCCTGACTGTCTCACCTACCATGGAGCCTCTGTTAAGGCGGGTATCTGGGGATCACTGGAATTCTGGACAGCGATTCTCCTACAATGACGGTGAAGAAGAATACTACCAACATTCACCTTCTGGAGGGACAGAGAACCAGCTTCTAGAGGACTGCCCTTCAGACACCCACCAGAAAAGCTGGGGAATGCACAGCCTGTCCCAGGGGGTGGCCGAGATAGGGAGCCCATTCACAATTTCCCCGCCACTTTGTAGTCCCAAGCTGGGGTACTGTGACCCTTACTTGGAAGGCAGGAAGGGGCCAATTGAAAGTAAAAGTACAGCTATCGACGTTTACAACACAATGATGGGCTCCCTGCAGAAGGCAACATCCGGGCCATGTACTATCGACATTGATATAGAGGCAGAAGGAAACCTGCTTGCAGAGGAGCTTGAAAGCAGTTCCGGGGATGAGGCTTATTTGTTCTCGGAAAAAGTTTCCAGGAAATGGAGCTCAAACTGCTCTTCCAACAACAACCATTTGAACTTTGACTGTGGGCCTTGTGTTGGGGGGGTCCAAGAGACATGTGTGGACATTCATTACACTACACCATTTCCAGATCTGGAAAGCTCATGGCCAGAGATGGTGGGGGTTAAAGACATTCAACATCCAACAATCAGCCTACCCAAACCTCTTACTCATTCAGAAATTGCAACTGAAAACTGTGGCGGCATCTCTCTCCACGAGGTCAACACTCCAGTCTTGGAAGAATACAGACCATATAGCCCTTTGTGCAATGAAGGAGATACAAGTTCAGAATCACTTACTAATCTCCGACAGATGGTAGAAAGTCCTCCATATATTGATGCCCTGATAAGTCCAACTGACAGGAACTTTACTTTTGATAGTCATTTAAATCAGGAAGGCATAGAGATGCCTTGGGAGGAAAACAAGGAGATTCCATCTCCTTCAACGGGAGGGAGTGTTTTGTCTCTAACAGAACCATTGGACAGTCAGGGGGACTCAGAGATAGGGAATGAAGAATCAAGGTCAAATGTCTTGGAATCAAACACAGTCGATGAAACAATTGAGCAAGGCTTAAATGTAAAAAGTGTTAATGTCGTTCAGGCCAGGCCTTCTGCCCTCTCCGAGAAGGTCCCGTGTTATCCCACGGATGCACCACAGGAGCTAGCATCGGAGAGCAGTCAGACTGCAGACAGTGGCCTGGAGGCCAGTTGCTTCAGTGTCAGCATGGTAGACATTGACAACTGTAGTGACGATGATGATGACATCACAGATGTCACATCGGGGATTTTCACAGACATTGTGGATTCAGTCGAGGTGACAGCTGATATCAATGTAGCTATTAAACACCACCAGAAAACCATAGAAACCCCCGACTCTGTAGATTCAGTTGACATGCCCTCGGTCACAGGTTCCTGTGAGACATTCAGTCCTACATCCTTCTGCCCTTCCTCTCAACCCAAAGCCCTAGATAGTGGGTATGACACAGAGAACAATGAGTCACCAGAATTCATCTTGAAGGACACTTCAGAGCCCCGGCTTATTGGGAGCCCAGTATTGGGAATAGTTGAGGCAGAGATGGTCCTTCAGGTCAATCTGGACAAAGATGTAGATGCCGTGGTTTCCCTTTCAGCCTCGGATGACACCAAAGCGGAACTGACTGGCCTGAATGAGAAGAACCCATACAGGGATTCTGCCTACTTCTCGGACTATGACACTGAAAATGAGAGATGGTCACGGGAAGACGAAGGTGACTTTCCAGAAAAGCTGGGAGACAATGACCTTGCTGGCCAGGAGGCTGAGAAGGAGGACCTTACCAGGTACACAGGAACAGAGCAGTTCAGTCCTCATATCAAGGAAGGGGGCAAGCATTATTTTGAAGGCTTGGATAAAGGCAGGGACATTATAGAGTTTGATAATAAGCCAGAATCCGGTGCTTCCTCAGTTCCTGTTCTTTCCACGCTTTCCCCCTCCCCCCCTGAAATGGGGGGCTGCCTGACCAAAGAATCCTCTCAGGATGAGGGTTTGGGACTGGATTCTGAGCATTCTGGAGAGGATCATTCCTCAGAATGCACTTCATCCTCATCCACAGTATCAACCGTGTCTTCCGCCCAGCAGGAATACTCAGCTTCAGGTGACCAGGTGAAGAAAGGCACGGAGGACTCGCCAGGGCCCTTGTCATCGAACTCCACCTCTGAAGATATCCCTGAGGAAGTCTTGAGAGAGCTTGAGGGTGACAAGGACGAACTAGTACAGGATTGTATGGGAGCTGAGGAGGAGGTGGAAGTAGATGGGAATACCTCATGGGGAACCTCATCTAAAACACTGAAGATTCACACAGACGAAGTGAGTCTTTGTGAAACGGTGGAGGACACAGTTCCTCTGGTGCCAATAGCAGATGGTGAAGATGCGGACGAGGAGGAGACAGACGACAGCGAGGAGTCGGATGAGGAGCTTGGCTGCTACAACATCCAGGAGCAGAGTGAGGAGAGTGATGAGGAGCTGCCAGCCGTGCCCATCGTGGTGAGCGACCGCAGCAACACCCGGCACCTCCGAAGCCTCCTCAAGATGCCTTCCCTGTTTGCCGAGTCCTTCTGTGACGAGCTGGACCGCAAGAAGAAGGCGGTGTCCTTCTTCGACGACGTCACCGTCTACTTGTTCGACCAGGTTCGTCAGCGTGAGATCCTTGCCTATGTAGCATTATGGTATTCAGGAACTTGTGGATAGGTCATGCAAAAAATGCAGCTTTACTGAAACAGACCCAGAAGGCTCATACTCAGTAGGGTCGGTCGACTTGGTGAAGTGTTTATAATAATGTCCTGCAGCTCTCCCGCGCACTTAATCTTACTGCGTCATTGAACTCAATTTTTTTTCCAAGGAGAGTCCCACTGGTGACCTAGTGGAACCCATCTTTCCCTCGGGGGAGGAATCCTGTGGACAACCAAACTCTGAAGAGGGTGAGCCGTCAGCAAAAGCCAGCGTCTCAGATGACTCGTCGGATGGGAACGTTTCGGAAGAGAGTAAGCTTGTGACGTGGGCACAATTTAATTACTTAAATATACAAGTCTGTTGCATTGACTGTTTGAATTTTGACAGCCAGGGCGTAAGTTATGCTCACTGATGGTGACATAAAACATCAGTACAAATGCATATTAGCTGTTTCCTGAAATCTAACACTTGTTAGTGTTGTACGAAATATCTGGAGTTAAAATGAAATGATGAAGAGCTTAAGAGTATAATAGTACTTATAGCTCTACTTTGCAAATTCAGAATGATTAATCACTCAATATGCAAGAATATATAGGAAAACAAGTAAAGATATGTATTGAAAACAACTTGTTCTTGTATTTTTGTGACCTTTTTTTGACCTACTTTAGAACAGCATCGGATGTCTCCGGCTGGGATTGAGTCTCATTTTTGGGATTCCATTGATCCCATTAACGTCAAGCATGTCCCTACAGGCGGGGCATTTGAATGGGAAGACGATTTCCCATTAATGTCCGACCCACCTGCTGCCGTGCCGGCTGCAGAGGAGCCGGTGACCCGCACCCCCCCGCCCTCGGTCCCCGAGGCCAAGTTGGCTGCTCCGTTCTCCCGATTCAGCGTCTCTCGCTTCTCAATAACGCACGTGTCGGACTCGGACGTGGAATCTGCGGGAGGTGAGCCCCCCCGGACACAGTGACGAGAGAGCGACCGCCGTCACTAATTAAGTGTTCTTTTGAGAGCTTTGAGAATGTGATCGCTTCCATTGGGGCTGGCATGTTTACAGAATG
Organism: Petrocephalus sullivani; assembly: GCA_026780845.1. Taxonomy (NCBI): domain Eukaryota; kingdom Metazoa; phylum Chordata; class Actinopteri; order Osteoglossiformes; family Mormyridae; genus Petrocephalus; species Petrocephalus sullivani. Next base: position 13,733,821 of record JAODKM010000043.1, read on the forward strand.
TGTCTGGTGTGGTAAGCTCTTCCCGTAAGTATTAGGTAACTCAGATCTGAACTCGCTGAATAGGATGATGCAACTCTGGCTCATAATGCTTGACCTGTAATACCATCCCCTCTGTCCTGCAGGGAGCAGTGAAGACGGGGAGCGAGAATGAACGGCTGCTCCACCCTGTACGCCCCCTCCTTCCCTCCCCCTCCTCATATACAAACACACTGCTGTGCGGGTCGGGAAATGTCCCAGGCCATCTCATAAAAGAGCAGCTCTTTTTGGGTGGAGGGTGGTCTGAGTTTTTCCTTTTCCCTCATTTGGACTTACCCTTGGCGACCCAGTTTGAGACAGTGCCTCTGAACTACAACCCCATGCCATCCTACAGACCTGCTGAGTATTGTGTGGGTAACAGACTCAGAGAAGAAAACAATATACAATGTATCTATAAGAAAGAAACATATATTAAGATAAATATTTAACTTATATATACATTCTGTCATAATTTATGTTGCATTCCACATTGGAGGTTTTGTCATATAGGAAGAGCGTAATGAAAGGCATTTGGTTTCACTGTCCTCTGATTGGCTGTTGTTATCTGCTCGTTGATTGATCCATTTGTACAAGAGGTTTGGAAAGCAGTCTAACCCTGTGCATTAGGGACATAAGGACAGCCTACGAAGAGACCACTCTGGCTGGGTGGAGAAAGGAGCTAATTATACCACGATGTACTGCCCATGACCTTCTAGAATGTGAAATCTAAGGGATGCTGGACAATTGATAAAAGATCTGAAGGTGTTGGGGGTATTGGCATTCAGAATTATCGCAGTATTGAACCCATGTGACAGTGCTGGGCACAAAGGAATTCTCTCAACCCTCACGGAAAAAATTTTGCCCAAACAATGGTTTGCTTATTGTCAAAAATTCGCCAAACTCTGGTTTCCTACTCACTTACAGAAACAAAAGAGCTCCTCTTGACTTGTGCCAAGCTGCCATCTTGAAGAACCATTCGATACTGAGACGATTCTAATCAGGGAGGTGTATTTTTAAATAACTTGAGATTTAAACTTCGACATCCAGGAGGTTTCCTTAATGCCGTCTTGGCGCTGCTGTACTCACCCTGGGGTTTTTTTGCGTTCTACATCTATGGAAGTGAAATGTGGTCAAGATGTCCTCAGGCTCAGGTGATGATGGAAACACTTTTGGACAGGAATGCAGGGAAGGGAACCGATTCTGAGGATTCTTGCAGCTCCAGTCCCGCCCAAGGGAGAGTCCAGCTCGGAAGTGGGTAAATCGTGTGGTTCTGCCAGCATATCTCTCTCCGTAACCCTCCCCCACCCAATGTAGTGGGGAGGGCAATGACTTACTGAAATTGGGAATGGCACCATTTCCATCACCCCATGCTTCAATATGGGCATTCTCCTCCGCCTCATTTCAGACAATTTTATCACACATCAAAAACCATTGGCGCTTGTCAAAGGATACAGGAGTCTCACTCGTAATCCCTTGAGGTTTTAGACATAGGACTGTTCTAGCATATCATTCGAGAAACTTTTTTTTTTTAATGTATATGAAATATACACAATTATGTGATGACAGAAATGAACCCAGATGTACAGCGAAAGACATATTAATGTGGCCCTGAGCAGGGAAGAAAATAAGTGTATAACAGTGATTAAAGATCTATTTCAGAGTTTGTGTAACTGTCAAATGTATCTTGTCTTTTCCTGCTCGGCTAAATTGTCAATGATAATTCCATTTTACTGTGGGAAAGCCTGCCCTTTTTGAAAGGCACTAAATTGTCAGAGAAACATGAATACAGGATGTACTTCATCAACTAGACTCCAGGTATGCTGCCCTTAACAATGACCTTTCATTTGACTTTTTAAGCAGTTCTGGTTCAGTGCTGCAGTGTTTGTGTCACTTATGGGTTGAATATGACATTTCAGTTTTAACTAGACTATGATCAGTTCTATTTTTGTATTATACAGTATATTGAGAAATCAGAGTATCAGAGTTTATAGTTGCCAAAGAGATGTAACGACGTTGGCTCAGCCAGTTAGCTTCCAGCTATCATACATGCTGTATCCAATCAGGAGTGATGGACTTCGTAGCTTCGTCCCGCACACAGATGGTCAGGTTATGGCCTCCATCGTATGCAGTGCGCTGTCCGTTTTCCCCTTCCGTGGAAATCTGCTGTACCATGCATCACAAATAAATTAGATGACGGTTCTTCCCGCACGCTCGCCTTCCTCTTTTCCTCAAAGTGTCTCCCGTCTGTTGTCCAGCTAGTGCTCGCTCTCTGTACAAGTAATTACTAAAAAGGGCCAGCTTGACCTCTGGCTTAAAGATAACCAAGACAGATGCGCCTACTTTTATTGGGATTATAGCACGTCTAAATATACAGCTTGCACACAGTCTGGGACCTAAAAAAAAAAAATGCATCTGACCCCATTTCCCTCGGCTTCCTTCTCACAATATTAAACAGACAGGGACTGAACGCAGGAGCTGGAATTTACTTTCATTTTATTAAATACAAGAAACTGCATTTTACCCTGAACAAGTATAAAGAGAAATGAAACTAGTATAGAAGGAAATGTGTATTAAGAAAAGGAAAAAACACCAGGAAAATATATATTTTACTATCCCATGTAAAACCATACAATTACCATTTTTTGTATCAAGATTTTGATTAGACTATCCAGAACATGCTTTGAGGTCATTCTTTGTAACCCCCATTGCTGACACCCATAATGCACCTGGACCATTTCTCACAAGCATTCAGATTATCAAAGCAAAGTAGACCATGCATTCGCCTGTTTGTTTGACCATATGTAGTTTACAGTACAACATTAGTACCTCACAATCAAGAGCACATACATAGCATGTTCCTTTCCGTCTCAAACGATCATATCGAGGCCCACGTTTTATTCACCCGGGGCCTTGTCCCTCTCTCCACTCAGCACTCTCTATAGCATAGGCAATAAGATATTGCAATACAGATTACAATAAATCACTCAGACTGTGCCCAGTAACCCCAGAGCTGAAAGAATTTGAATAATAAAGATGTAGAACCCAGTTCATAAATACCTTTATACACCTGAACACTACTGCCATGTGAATGTAAATGTAACTCTCCATAGTGGATTGTAATGGGTTACAAAAAATAAAAATAAAATCCAACCCACACAGGTGCTGTTTGGCAGTCTAGTACTGTTGTTTAGTAGCAATCAGACTAAACCCTGAAAAAAATAATGTTCCAAAGAATCAATGGAACACACACACACACATACTTACTTATGAGCCAGCTTAATTTTTTTTTCTTGACATGCTTCCATTTAAAAATAAAAAATACAGCCAAGGCATTTCCATAAATCCCTCTGGTCTGGACACGTCCCATCAGCATTGTTGATGTCAACTGCGGTGATGCGCTGACATTAAAACACCAAGTCAAGATGCAGCTGTAGGGCACGGCCTTTGAAACATTGTCAGCACGGTATTAAACCCATTCATTGCCTGAAAGGTGCCCATATCTCACACAGACAAAAGCCATCATATTTCATCTCCCTTGCAGGTGTCATGTTAAGGATCTTGAATAGCTCACTACGGCTATAGCCGATCTACTGAATGACACTGAGTCTTAGAACAATTTACTGCTGAAACAAAATTTACATCATTACTGAAGCAAAATAAGCATTTCTATGACTTTGCCACCACAGAATGATTCAGAATGTGTCCTTTTGATACTTTAAGCAGGGCAGACTGCAAAGAGACCTACCCCATTTTAAAAACCTCTACAGCAAAGTAGAACAAACAGGAAACATGCCAAAACATTTATAAATAAACATGAAAAGGAAAGAAGTATTTTGTATGTTCTGAGTCTCCATTACAATATCACATCCATACAAATCCAGGTCTGAACATATATATTCTTCACTAAATTCTAAAATCAAAATACACATATACATTTTTGAAGAAAAGACTTGGAGTGCAAACGTTCAGCGTTGGGGAGCTTGTATTTACACAAAGTCAAAAAAGGTTGCTTCTCAAAAGCGCCCTAAGGTGCAGAATTACAACGGAGGGCAATGTCATCCAAGCCATTAAGGTGTACAATTGGGGGGGGGGGGGTTCTTGGAGTCCAGAGCTGGGGGGGGGGGGGGGGGGGGGAAGAGGGAATGACAACACCATCATTGGCCAGGATACAAGAGAAAGCAGAAGG
>JAODKM010000043.1:13765410-13780599 GCA_026780845.1 Petrocephalus sullivani
TGCGGGATGGCCGCTGTGTGCGGGATGGATGCTGTGGGTAATGGGCACGCATGCCTTCACTGCCCTTGTTACTTACTGAAAGGATGTTTGTGGCTCTGTGGGAATCTAATCAGAGGTGGCATTTGACTTCAGTCCTCTTAATCGGTGTGACTGTGATGCTGAGTGACCTGTCGCTTGGCACGGTCTCCTTTTCCCATTGCAGGCTGCGTTTTTAGCCTGATTTGGCAGAACCGTGTTTGCTGATCCTTGCTAGGGGAAGGGCCAGCTCTCCCTGGATCTTAATGCCATTAGGGGCCGTAAGTGCTGCTTGTAAGAGCAGTAATGCAACACGAAAATGATTTGTGAAACTCTGGCAGCTTCATAGCTGTTTTATGTTGATATACAGAAAATTCAATATGTACGATTTTTAATTAAATCAGCCTCGGCCAGAAACTGTAAAATCGACATTGAGATTGTAGTACATTAAACTCCAAACTCCGCAGCAATATTTCCACAACCTGAAGAACTGGCCTTGGTCACACTAAGCTTGCTGAGGGCTGTAAAGTTGGACTTTACCTCCAGGAAGCAGGTCTAGACTGAATTGTGGAGGCGTGAGTCTCCTGTGGAGCCCATTGAATGCCTCCCAGCATCCCATTTAATGTGTCCTATTGACCAGTGTTCCGGTGAGTTTGTGATGTATGGCCTCAAAATACCAGGTAACAACTGAGGGACAAAGGCTGCTGGCCACTGATGCTTCTGCGGGCTCCTGTGCTCGGTCTCGCTCTCCTGGCACGTCTCCGGTTCCGTTCCCAAAAACGTTGTTCTCATCGCAAGTACTTAGTTCTTGGCTCTGGCGGGGGGGTTATGGTGGGCCTGTGCCAATCATTCTGTGTGAGTTGGATTACAGTGTGCCGCTAACACTGCGAGAAACCATCAGCCTAATTATGCAACTCCTTATTTATTACAAAAATGTCCCCGGTTCATCTGTTGTGTGCATTTTCTATTAAAAACACTAACGCAAGTGGCACATTTTAAATTCAGCATAAGCAGATTTTTGTAATTATGCACATTAAACAAAAATAAGTTACATATGTATAGTAGCAAATTAAACAGTAAAATGTACTTGCTAAATGGGCATATATATGCACTGCTGCCTGCATGCAAGGTGTGTGCTGACAAACAGCAGTTATTGCGTGATGGCGTGGTGCCACTTAGGCCGATAAAGGTAAGGGGGCATTTGCATGTTTCACTGTATGCTTTAGTAGCAGAGAGCCTTGTGGCTTTCATTGGGGTAGGGGGGTTGTGTTCACTGATAAAATTTGGCTCACAGCTATCAAGTTCTGCTTTCGGTGCCACAGAACTGGTCATTTTAGTTTTGCTGTAGCACATGAGTTAATATTGAGCTCTTCAGGCTTTTTACCACATAGATGCTGTTGATATACTCCCATGTGTCCAAGATATCATTTCCATAATGCAACAGGACGGGGCATTTGTCCTCGCGTGGTTCGATCCCATTTCCTGACGGAGATGTCGGAGCGCGTTTCTAAATGGCTTCCCCTGCACGCAGTGAGGGCCGGGTCTTTAACCGCATGTGTGTGCTGATTTGTTTTAGGACGAGTCTCGGATCAAGGCCACGGTGATGGATGTGAAACCTGTGGACCACAAAGAATACAGCAAGCGGCTGGTCATGAACATCAGGAAGCTGGCTGCCCAGTAGTCTGCTCCCTGCACTGCCCCCGTTTGGGCGGATTCCTCAGCTTACAGCATCATCAGCCCTTAGCTAGCGTTTCTGCGCTGGTGTTGCTTGGATGTTAGGATGCACTTGTTTCTGGCCATTAATTTGTTAGTTCTCCCCCAACACCTGTGTGACCGTGAACGCGTTTCCCTCTGCTCACAATCCTCAGCTGTGCTGCTTATATTTTTGTGACCTACTGCCCTTGCAGGTCCTCCAGTCCCTTTTGGTTTGGATGCGGGCAGTTTGGCAGAGGAGGAGAGGCTGCTCTTTGGGGCTGTCTTTGTTATGGCCTCCCTGTTGACAGACTCCCTGTGAGCCTGTCCTTTTGGGCCTCGCTGCGGTGCCTTAAAGGCATGTCCCGCAGACCCCCTCTCTTCCCATTTTGTTTCTATGCTTTTCTTCCTCCCCTCCTTAAGTCCTGTGATTTTTTTGTAATAAAGCTTTCCTGCTATAGGCAGTGGTGGGTTATACCATTATTGCTGGTGGGGGGGGGGGTGTCAATGCAGGTTTGAAATATAAGAATAAAACGAGTAACTACACTGCAATTGGGCTACTCTTTTCATGCATCTATTTTAATGGTGTCCTTCCTATTTGTAAAATGTTAATGAAAAGCTTTATGGAGGCCTGAGTCAGAGTAGCCTGCTGCTGCCTTGGGGACAGTCACTCTTGCTGCATGATGCTTCTCAGAGGCGATGGCTCTCTGTCCTCAGCTAGCATTTCACTGAGGAGCTTAAGGTGCCATGCCTGCTGAGAGGCACAGCGGTCGCTCCTTGGGGACCCGAGGCTACCCACCTGAGGGCCGCGGCGGGACCCGAGGCGACCCGGCTCTTTGCAGATAGGAAGTTTTCCTTAACCTGAAATCCTCAAGGTCGGTGGCCATGAAGCTGTCATTCACTCCGGGGTGCATCTGGCTCTGCCGGGTGTGTCACTGACACCCCGCCCTCTTCCCAGCCACTGAGGACTCCCCGCTGGCTAATTTTGTGAATCTACTGTCACCAGATCTTCCTCTTGCTTTTTGGAAATTGTACTTTTTGTGAAACCGATCCATTTGAAAGCATTGGAGAAGTGGAGCAGTTAAGGCACCAAATGAGTGTAGATGAGAATCTAATCTGGATGTGACTTCTAATGAGATGTGCTATAAATCTCTCCTGACAAAATGGCTGCCTGTTACATACAGTTTTACATTGAATATTCGGGAGAAATTCCTTGCATCCAATTATACTCAGCCCGCCCTGGCTGCCGTCCTGCTCGAGCCCAGTGCTGCTTCTGCCTTTTCCACGCTGATCTGCAGGACTGGGTCTTCTGAGGGACCGTTTTCCATGTATGGCGACACCAGGCACCAGCAGGCCTGTTTAAGGATTCGGCGGCCCCCTCTCCGGCAAGCATCCTTTGTTTGTGTCGCCATGGAAATGCAGGCAAGCTGTGCGCTAGCCTTGGCTTCGCCGGCTCGCTTTCGGGGACTTAAAAGCAGGTTCCTTGCTCCCTGACACTGGGAATCACCAGTGGATGTCCACAGATAGGATTTTTATTTAATTCCCGGGCTAATCTTTTTCATTTATCTGTGTAGACTGAGGCCAGGTTCCATCTCCTTTCTGTCTGGGGATACCTCATCTGATCCATGTTTGCTCAGCCCTGACCTCCATGCTCCCTTAGTGTGTGCTCACTGCTGGGGGGGGGGGGACACACCTAAAGCTCCTCAGTGAAATGCTAGGGGGTCTGTGTGTCCCTGTCCTGTTGGTAGTGACCCGTCTTTGCCCCCTTTGTCTCCCTTATGCACATGTGGAAATGGTAAATGTGTCAGGAGCTGCACTGGACCACATCAGAAGGCAAGGCAAGCTGGAATATTACTGAGATGGCCCCCCTGGCGTCCTGCACTGCCCCATCGGGGGTGGCCGTGTGAGGCGAGGGCCGGCCCTCCTGGCGTCCTGCACTGCCCCATCGGGGGTGGCCGTGTGAGGCGAGGGCCGGCCCTCCTGGCCTCCTGCACTGCCCCACCGGGGGTGGCCGTGTGAGGCGAGGGCCGGCCCTCCTGGCCTCCTGCACTGCCCCACCGGGGGTGGCCGTGTGAGGCGAGGGCCGGCCCTCCTGGCCTCCTGCACTGCCCCACCCGAGACGCCGCCACTCGAGCGCGATCGGAATCCGTCGCCAGATCCAGGAGCCGGGCCACAAGTCATCACGATGGCGTGGGGGCTGTTGCAGCAGGGCTGTGCATCAGATCACCACCTTTGTCTAATTAACTCGGATGTTCGCGGGAAATTGGCCCGACCCCCTTTCTTCCACCCCCTCCCCTTCGGTTTTGGTTTGGCCTTGTTAATAAGTTGTTCCTTTATGGTTTTTTTTTTTTTTTTTTTTTTTTTTTTTTTTGACTTTTCCCAAAATGGGTGTCTGTGCAGTAGTCTACTAACGGGCTGTTCTGAGTTTCTGTGTGGAGAATGCTTGTCATAGTAAAAGGTGAATGTTGAGCTTGTACACAGAAACCCCCCAGGCTCTGAAGCAGAAATGTTACAGGTGGCTGATGGGATAGGCTGAGTTTTTTTCTTTTTTTTTTTTTTTTATGAATGATTCAATAAATGAATAATTGAATAAGACAACTTTATTGATCCCGGAGGAAGTTGCTCATGCTACTACTGCGCAGTCACACAGATGCATGACAAGATTTTATATTTCATACTATGTAAAGTAAAAGCAACTAAAATATAAAAAAAAAAAATGAAAAAGAGACTGCACTATATGCACTGATATATACATGAGAAATGGAATACAATAGATTAAATAGAATAAATACTGCTAGTATTTGTATTCATGTTGTGTACATTATTTCACATGATTATTGGACATAGTAACACCACATACATTATCAGAAATATATTGCATATCTGAGTAGTAGCAAGTTAATTGCACAGACTATAGTATGGGAGTGTGATGGGGTGGAATTAAAGCGTGTGAAGGCTGGGGGGCAATCAGTGTGAGGAGTTATAGAGGCTGATGGCTGTGGGTAGGAATGATTTTTTGTGACATTCAGAAGAGCAGTTTTTTTTTCTTGCAGTGGAGAGGTCTGGGTAGAGCAGGAGTCTATCAGAGATGCTCTGTCAGCCTGGCATGAATAGATGCACCTGCAGGATCCATCCCCCACCTGCACCGTGTTATCTTCTAATAGGAGTTTAAGTTAGTCGTAACTAGGGTTAGGGTTAGACAAAAGACTGAATACCAGGTGCGTGCCGGCCTGTGTCCCTGTTCCTGATGTTTCTCTGCTGGAGCTGGACCCCCCCAGCCCAGCCCCCAGTCTGCTGTGCGTTGGGGATCGCTGGGATATCGCTCAGGATGAAGTGCCACATCCCTCTGCTACAAGCTGTTTTGAGAGCTCCTCTGAAGATCAAAGTTGATAAAGTCTTTTGTACTGCGTTTTGGAAATTGTCAGACACATAACAGAGGCAGTTAGTGCTATGAAGGCCTGCCCTATTATCCTAGTAGGGGCACCATTTCATCTTCAGCTTCTCTCACTGCCTCCTATTATGTCTGTCTGTGTCTCTCACTCTGTGTGTGTGTGAGAGAGCGAGAGTTTGAGTTCTTCCCATCCACCATAAACCCTCCGGCAGCTGGGACCTCAGATTTCCTGGGGACTGGAAACACCCAAAAACTAATGTCAAAATATAAAATGAACTATTTCAGTGAGCTTGTATATGACGTACTGAAGTGTCAGGAGCTGATGACATGTATTGGGTAGTTTGATTGGGGTGTTAGTCTCATCTGGCTGGCGGCCAGAGACGTGTCCCTCCCGCGGGCTGGCGGCCAGAGACGTGTCCCTCCCGCGGGCTGGCGGCCAGAGACCGGTCACTCCTATTCTGTGGCTTTGGCTCTCTCTTTGCTCCTGAGTGAGTCTGTCTGCTCGTGCCTCCTACTGCCTTTCAGCCTGCACTGGGGATCCACCAGCCAGTCCTGAGGATTCCCAAGCTGGCCTAGGTTTGCTGTGACTCAGGGGGCAGTGACAATGACAGGCAGTTTGCATCAGACAGCCTGAAATGATTGTCCCCCCCACCCCTTCAGCTCAACTAACTGGCTTCCTTTAAAAGTGCCACTTCACTTTCAAGCCCTTGCTGTTACTCACTGTGCTGTTTACACTTCAGAATAAGAGCTCTGAAGATATTCCTTTTGGCCAGCGCTCTCAGAGTTCAGAGATTAGGTTTGTCGAGCTAGGTTGGTCCATCCTGACCATCTCACTCTCTGGATTGGAAATATAAATAGGCATCATGTGTAAATTAAGATTTTTGCTGGTATTTGGCTTCCTGTCAGGGCACTACTGATCTGTTTTTTCCTACTAGAGTGATTAATTGATGCTTGGCGTGCCAAACTCAAATGAGGAATGCTGTCAAAATTACTGAGAGCTCTGTTGAAGTGTTTTTCCTGAGTGATTTTCTTTAGTGGTCGTCCTCCTGCCCGGTGCCTGTAACCAGTAGATCTGCAGCTTGTAGATGGCTCTGCAGCTCACTCTGCTGAGCTCGCTTATCCTTGGACACGTCCAGTTCCTTTGAAAGGCTTTGAAAGAGAACTGATTTGGTATATCCTCAGCCAATTAACCAAATCCACCCTGCCTATTTGTGAAATAAGTATGAAATACCTTTACATTAAGATGTGAAGGCATTCCTATCAGTGTCGCAGAGGCGAGTCAGGAGACTATGTACTTGTCTCACCGCTGAAAGCTGAGAACTCTGGGGGAAAAGCCCGAAAATGGCAGCAGGGTACAAATTTTGGAGCATGGCCAGTGCATGTGTGGGACCTAGAAAAGCCTGTATCCCAGTGGACTGCCGAGGTATCAGCGGCGTCACAGCCGAACGACAGCAGTCTGCCAGTTTGTGCTCTTAGCTGTCAGATGTGTGATACCCAGAGTGCATCACCAGCAGTGCATTGTGGGAGTACGGGAATGGCCGTGGTGGCACCATCCCCCCCCCCACCCCAATGGCTCTACCCAAAACCAGCCGGCTATTTCTGCAGCAGTGGAACTTGTCGGCCGTTTAGAGCGTGTGAGGTGGCACCTCTCAGGAAAGCTGTTTCTGAAGGACAGCTGAAAAACGACACCCCTCCAGAGCTGGTGCACCTCGGAAGCTGGGCACGAGGGAAATAGAGATCGTACGGCTGATCCCACTGAGTGAAGGCGAGGGCTTCCACGCTCATTCCGATTTGTCAGGAGCCCTGACAGTGTTGACAGCTGGGGGGGCAGGTGGTGTCGAGCCAAGGCGCAGGAAGCGAGGGGCGACTGGGGGGGCTGGGGGACAGCCGAAATGGGTGAGCGGGCACCAAGCGGACCTGACAGAATCGTCAGCGGCATGTCATTTTCGGGTATGTTCTAGATGAGACAGCCAGCTCACGACACGAGTGCCGAGTACAACCTGCAGGGCAGCAGAGAAGCCGCTGTCCTCGCATGACGACAGTGCAGCCCGTGCTCGGACACGCCCCCTTCTAAGGGCATCCCTATTACATGCCGCCGTCCTCGCATGACGACAGTGCAGCCCGTGCTCGGACACGCCCCCTTCTAAGGGCATCCCTATTCCATGCCGCCGTCCTCGCATGACGACAGTGCAGCCCGTGCTCGGACACGCCCCCCGTCTAAGGGCATCCTGATTCCATGCCGCCGTCCTTGCATGACGACAGTGCAGCCCGTGCTCGGACACGCCCCCATCTAAGGGCATCCTGATTCCATGCCGCCGTCCTCGCATGACGACAGTGCAGCCCGTGCTCGGACACGCCCCTGTCTAAGGGCATCCTGATTCCATGCCGAGCTGAGAGCTGCCTAGAGCTGAGGCATTGTGGGACGTCTGCGGGGGTGGGGGGCGTCTTGCCAGTTTCTTGTGGGTGGAGCTGCACTGGAGGCTGGAGCTTTTCACACAGCTTTAGAGAGACGGCTGACTTCTTAGAAGCCTTTGATACTAAAGTGTGGGAAAGTTCTTTGGGAAGGCAAATGAAACAAAACACCCCATTTTCCTTACTATTCCATACCTCATTCTTGGCTGGTTTCTTCTGCCTTAGTTAATTCTATGCCGGTAACATTACCGAAAGCTATTTGCCATATTCATTTACCTGAACCCTGTCCATAATGTGGCAGCATGCAGTTACCTTAAATGTACCTATGCAATATGCAGACATGCATTTGCATTCCCTTTGCCGCACGCTTGTCACCGAGGATCCGTGCCAAGGCCTGCCCGGTGGCGTCGTGCCATCTCCATGGTGACAAGAAGAATCGAAAGACCGGGAGGCTGAGTGAGCGCTCGATGAAGGGCCCGTCACCCTGTGCACTGCACCTGCCCACAGCTATCGATCGGCCTGCACTGCATGATGGTCGATGCACCACGTCCCGGGTAGCGGAGCACCATTTTTGTGTGGGTGCGGGGAGGGGGGGGTTAGGCGATTGCCCGAGGTGCACTGCTGATGGACTGTTCAGTAGGGCAGTGCTCCGTGTATGTTTCTGTGGTGTTAGGAGAGACTGGGGGGGCCATTTGGTTAAAGGTGTGCATCTCTTAGCCTCTCTGGGCCTCAGTGGACAGAGCTATATATCTATTTTTTATCTATCTATGTTGTTTAGTGCATTTGGTTCCCCAGAACTCCATTTAATGCAGTCAGATCTGATTGGTTCACATAACTGTGATTTTGACCACTTTTGCCTCTGCGGTATGCTTGACTGGGCCCCCGACCTGCTAGTTAGCTCGTTAGCATAAGGCCTCCATCCAGGAGTCCTGAGTGATTAACCCCCGTGAAGCTGCCCTGCCCCCCCCCTCCCCCCCCTAGCTCTCCCACCTCCTGTGTTAGGAAGGTGCTGAATTTGCTGCTCTCTCCTCCGGAGCTGCACTGATCAGCTGGTTTGATTGATCGTCCCGCCTGCCGCATGTGCTTGGGAGATAGCGCTGGGTTCCTATTCACTAAGTTTTGGGTAGCATCCCTTTCATAGAAGCAATTAGGCAGAGGAACAAAACCTCAGCTCATCATATCAGCGTCACCTTCATGTTTCCGGCTTATTTACAGCCTTTAAAACCTGCCTGCTTCTCTTTGAGATTTACATGGTAATGATGCAGAAGTGTCTCCCCGATGCCGGCTGATGATTTGCTGTTTGCTCCCCTCATTCGCAGCCTTCCCCCTCGTGCATTACGTTCCAGCGCAGCCGTTTCCTCCTCCTGCAGCCTGCTCTCAGCACCTGAGGGTGCTTTGTTCAGTTTGCTCCCTGGTGTTCCTTTCAAAGGCAAGTGTGATGAGTGCAGGTATTCTGGGGGGTGGGGCAGTCGAATCGTCATGGTTCAGTGTGGCGGTTTGCAACTCATTTTTGAATCTGTTTCCATGTCTAGCAGGTTGTGGGTTCGCATCCTGTGACCCGCAGAGTAATCACTCCACCACTCAACCTTTGATCTTAAGCCCGAGGCCACCTGCCCCAGGGCCACCAGACAGAACCCACAGCGATCAATTCTTCCCTTCCATTTCCCCACCAACAGGAAATCTTCAGTCTGTTTAACTGCCTTTGCCAGTACAGACCTATCAAGGACAAATATTGAGAGCATGGTTTTTAATGCTTTAAATAAAACTTTGTGGAAAGTCACACAGATAAGAGAAAGAATATGTTTATCCACGTTTCAGCTTACTGTGTGGAGCAGCCCTCTGTAAAGTCATGAATAAAAAGTTTATTATGTCCTGTGAGCTTTTCGGACTTGCTGAAGTTTGGCACGTACAGTATCAGCCGCTCCTTGTTTGTGCCAGTGAGGAACAGACTGTCTGTCCCTCTTGGAGTTTTCTGCCCGTAAGGGTCGTGTGGGATCTTCACTGTGTACACATCATGCCACAAGCAGGACGCATCAAAGATAGTGGCATCTTGAAGGGGCAGGATGTTCTTTCAAATTGTTCATTTTTACAAAGTCTCTGCCTGTCTGTCTGCCTGTGTCTGTCTGAGTCTGCCTGTCTCCGTAAAGGGCATCCGACCTTAATCTGGGGGTAAAGGGCATCCGACCTTAATCTGGGGGTAAAGGGCATCCTGACCTTAATCTGGGGGTAAAGGGCATCCGACCTTAAACTGGGGATAAAGGGCATCCGACCTTAAACCGGGGATAAAGGGCATCCTGACCTTAATCTGGGGGTAAAGGGCATCCCAACCTTAAACCGGGGCGGGGGGGTCAGGCATCCCTACCTTAAACTGGGGGTAAAGCGCATCCGACCTTAAGCTAGGGATGCCCTTGGGCCCCAGGCAGTCGCTAACATTTCATCATGGTCATTATTATTTACAACTCGCACATCTGGGCCTTGCATTTCTCAGCAAGCCTGATGTGCACCAGCCTGCAAAGTCTCTGCCATGCGGCCAGCCAAGATCCGGGCCCAGTGTGACCACGGTGTAACCGAGATGGAATAGCCGAGGATAGTGTGGTCCCGCTTGTCATGGGGCACTGGGAGGTGAGGTGAGCACGGTGCATGCTGGGGTGCACTGGGGTTTCCGGAAAACCCGAGAGGGCTGTGCGAGTTCGGTGGTCTGTTTTGGGAGCTGCCAGTGCTTTGGTTGTCCTTGTGATGATTAAAACATATTTCAGTGGGCTGGGAGTGAGGATCAGGGCTTCAGTCAGCTACAGGAGCCTTTCAACTCTGTTTAGTCAGAAGGCGGTCAGTTCTGAGACTCCTCACTGCTGTGTGCCTCTTCCAGCAGCGTGATTATGAGGGGGGTATGGCCCCGTGTTTGAGCTCAGGGTGCTGCCTGCTCTGTTTATGTTTGATGTATGTGAGTGAAGAGGGTGCCTTAATTTGCCGCTGCTTTGTAAATGTGTGGCGCCGGGTAATGGAGGCATAATGCCGGGGGTGACTGTAGCCGGTCGGGTGCGCTATGTGTGCAGCCACCAAGCGCTAAAGAAAAGCTCTGGCCATCGGACGGCAAGCGTCCCGGTCACCCTGCGCTCACGATGACGGGGTGCCGGGTTCGAGCGAGCGGACCCAAGCAGTGGTTAGTGGTTATTTACCGGAGTGTGGCGACGTTTCTCCGCCCTTACACTCAGGGTAAAGAGCCAGTGCAGCGATCTGAGGACAACAGCAGGAGAGAAGCTCTCTCCGGTCTCTGGAGGCAGAGGCTGATTGTGGTTGTCTGCTAACAAATGTGTTATACTCATTTTTTAATGAATTTACCAAGAAACACCCGATTTGCAAAGTGCTTTAAATTATATGTTCGTTTAGTCTTTTTGTATACCTTTTGCATTTCTGTGCCCCTGAACACATTGAAGGCCTTTCTCATCTAGGTACCATCTCACTGGGCACAGTATCCTCACACCCTGAGGCCTGCACCCTGCTCAGTGGGGGCTCTGCACAGCACACTGTTACCCTGTGACCTCTCCTCTGAGCGTGTCTCTCTGATTGACTCTCGGCTCTCTCTTCTGTGCATTTCCCTCTGATTGGCTCCCGGCACTCCCCTCTGTGCGTGTCTCTCTGATTGGCTCCCGGCTCTCCTCTCTGTGCGCGTCTCTCTGATTGGCTCCCGGCTCTCCCCTCTGTGCGTGTCTCTCTGATTGGCTCTCAGCTCTCCCCTTTGTGTGTGTCTCTCTGATTGGCTCCCGGCTCTCCCCTCTATGCGTGTCCCTTCGATTGGCTCCCAGGCTCTCTCCTCTGAGCATGTTCCTCTGATTGGCTCCCAGGCTCTCTCCTCTGAGCATGTCCCTCTGGTTGGCTCCCAGCTCTCTCCTCTGAGCATGTCCCTCTGATTGGCTCCCAGGCTCTCTCCTCTGTGCGTGGCCCTCTGATTGGCTCCCAGCTCTCTCCTCTGAGCATGTCCCTCTGGTTGGCTTCCAGCTCTCTCCTCTGAGCATGTCCCTCTGATTGGCTCCCAGGCTCTCTCCTCTGAGCATGTCCCTCTGGTTGGCTCCCAGCTCTCTCCTCTGAGCATGTCCCTCTGGTTGGCTCCCAGTTCTCTCCTCTGAGCATGTCCCTCTGGTTGGCTCCCAGGCTCTCTCCTCTGAGCATGTCCCTTTGATTCGCTCCCGGCTCTCCCCTCTATGCATGTCCCTCTGGTTGGCTCCCAGGCTCTCTCCTCTGAGCATGTCCCTTTGATTGGCTCCCGGCTCTCCCCTCTATGCATGTCCCTCTGGTTGGCTCCCAGCTCTCTCCTCTGAGCATGTCCCTCTGATTGGCTCCCAGCTCTCTCCTCTGAGCATGTCCCTCTGATTGGCTTCCAGCTCTCTCCTCTGAGCATGTCCCTCTGATTGGCTTCCAGCTCTCTCCTCTGAGCATGTCCCTCTGGTTGGCTTCCAGCTCTCTCCTCTGAGCATGTCCCTCTGGTTGGCTCCCAGCTCTCTCCTCTGAGCATGTCCCTCTGGTTGGCTCCCAGCTCTCTCCTCTGAGCATGTCCCTCTGGTTGGCTCCCGGCTCTCTCCTCTGAGGGTATCCCTCTTGTCTTCAGTACAGGGGCCATCAGTCGACTAGTTGGATATTTAGCCATTGTAGCATGAGTGACAATGGGGGATTTTAATGACTTGCTAAATTTGCCTGGGTCCTCTGATTGCCTTCTGTGACTCTCAGCCCCTATGGAGAGTCTTCAGCGTGCTAATGGCATGTGACTGGCTGCCCTGTCGCAGGGCCCATGGGGCCCCCCACGCGCACTGTCCCAGACCGCACTGTCTGCTTTAGCTTCCGCTGTGTTCCCTATTCCAGTGCCCCCTTCTCAGGTTGGGAGCTCATACCTTCTGAAGAGGGATGCTATAAGCCCTGGGTGCTGGGGGGTGTCTTTGCGTAAAGATGAACATGATTGTGCATTGGGGGGGGCGAGGAGTGCAGATAGTAGCTTGCAATATTAGATTTGTGATTGGTTGGGGAATGAGGGACTGAGGAGCGACGAAGGTAGGTATTGGCTGGGCAAGGCCATTAGGCCCGCGGTACTCTGCTGCTGTAATTGTGGCATCCCCCGGCGCCGTCTGTCCCCACAGCATGCTTTCCTTCTCAAACTTTTTAATTTCTTAAATGCCTTGCTTTTTAATTAAACCGCAGAAGTTACAGGGAGATTACGGGCCAGCCGGGTTTGCATGCGTGTGTAGCTTAATGTGCTGAGTGTCTGCGCCCATTTGCAAGGCAGCCAGTGCTCGCATCCTGGACGGACCCAGGGAGTGAGATTGGAGCCTGCATGTGCGCACGCATCTGTGTATGTGTGTGTGCGTGCATATGTGTGCTCGCATGTGTGTATGTATTTATGTATGTATGTATGCATGCATGTGTGTCTGTGTATGTGCGCATATGTGCATGCATGTTTGTGTACGTGTGTGTGTGTGTGTGCGCGCGCGCACATATGTGTGTACATACATGTGCGGGTGTGTATGTGTGCGTGTGTGTGTATGCATGTGTGCAAGTGCATGTCGCAGTGTGTGAGTGCATTTGTACGCATGCACCCATGCGTGTGTCTGTGTTGCGTCCTTGGTGAGTTGCGCCAGGCTCGGCCCCCTTCCTTCTGCTCCGGTTTGTTGTCCTGCTCCTCCCCCTGTGGAGCCGTGTGACAAGGCCTGAGCAGCACAATGTACCATGCAAAGCACTGCCAGGGGGAAGGGGCACTGCCCCAGGAGCCCGGCTGTGGGTGGGCTTGGCGGGTCTGGGCTGGGGGCCAGGCTATCCACAGAAACGGCTCTGTAGCCTTCGTATGGTCCTGACTCACATGGAGGATGGGGCGATGGTGGGGGATCAGGTGGCAGTCAGATGTTCTTCAGGCCTCATCTGACCAGATACACTGACACACAACATAGTGTGAAACGGCATCCCTAGCTGTGACACGCTCAGGGAAGAGTGGATTTCTCCTGTCGTTGAGGAGGACCATTCTGCCCCTGATGCATGAGTTTTAGTTTCTCAGGATACTTTTCTCTGGTGGTGATAAGAGGGCAGTGTGAGATTGACAGCCTGGTTGCTTTGGTAACTGTGGCCTTAAAGTGAGATGCAGGCTGCCCTGGGTGGCCCTCAGTAGGAGAGGGTGGGTGGATGGATGCTCCAGTACACACCTCTGTGTGTTTGTCTCCCTGTACCATGCCTGTCTGTCTTCCTCTCCATGCCTGTCTGTTGCCCTCTCCATGCCTGTCTGTTACCCTGTACCATGTCTGTCTGTCGCCCTCTCCATGCCTGTCTGTTGCCTTGTACCATGCCTGTCTGTCTATACCATGCCTGTCTGTTGCCCTGTACCATGCCTGTCTGTCTATACCATGCCTGTCTGTCTCCCTTTCCATGTCTGTCTGTCTCCCTGTACCATGCCTGTCTATCTTCCTGTACCATGCCTGTCTCTCACCCTCTACATGCCTGTCTGTTGCCCTGTACCATGCCTGTCTGTCACCCTCCACATGCCTGTCTGTTGCCCTGTACCATGTCTGTCTGTCGCCCTCTCCATGCCTGTCTGTTGCCTTGTACCATGCCTGTCTGTCTATACCATGCCTGTCTGTTGCCCTGTACCATGCCTGTCTGTCTATACCATGCCTGTCTGTCTCCCTTTCCATGCCTGTCTGTCTCCCTGTACCATGCCTGTCTGTCTTCCTGTACCATGCCTGTCTGTCACCCTCCACATGCCTGTCTGTTGCCCTGTACCATGCCTGTCTGTCACCCTCCACATGCCTGTCTGTCTTCCTGTACCATGCCTGTCTCTCACCCTCTACATGCCTGTCTCTCACCCTCTACATGTCTGTCTGTTGCCCTGTACCATGCCTGTCTGTCACCCTCCACATGCCTGTCTGTCACCCTGCACCATGCCTGTCTGTCGGTCTGTACCATGCCTGTCTGTCACCCTCTCCATGTTTATCTGTCTCCCTATACCATGCCTGTCAGTCTTAACCCATTAGCCTAGTTAGTTGACCGGTTCCTTTCCTGCAGCAGTGGTGGGGGGTTCAGATGCCCACCAGGAGCGTAGCATTTAGGTTCTCGCTTCTGACCTGTCACAGCTCACTGTGGTAGATGTGCTCTCGCCCTTCTTTACCCTGGGATTGTGGGTATAGATCTTTGTTTGATTAGTTAGGTCTGCAAGCACTGACTAATGACTGAGGCGCAGGTCATTATCTCCACCAATGATCTGAAATGGCTTCTCCACAGTAAGGTGCACTGGGCAGGAATATAGGTCACCTGTAATAACTTTCCATGCAGCAGTAGAAATGAATTTTAAAGCATCACTGGGAAAGACTGCAGGGCAGTATTTTTTCTACTTTTATCCTTGTGTTGTTTACCTGCCCTCTGTGGCTTTGTGTGCGGGTTTACCTGCCCTCTGTGGCTTTGTGTGCAGGTTTCCCTGCCCTCTGTGGCTTTGTGTGCAGGTTTCCCTGCCCTCTGTGGCTTTGTGTGCAGGTTTTCCTGCCCTCTGTGGCTTCGTGTGCAGGTTTTCCTGCCCTCTGTGGCTTTGTGTGCAGGTTTTCCTGCCCTCTGTGGCTTTGTGTGCAGGTTTCCCTGCCCTCTGTGGCTTCGTGTGCAGGTTTTCCTGCCCTCTGTGGCTTTGTGTGCAGGTTTACCTGCCCTCTGTGGCTTTG
>JAODKM010000043.1:13780699-13832349 GCA_026780845.1 Petrocephalus sullivani
TGTGCGGGTTTACATGCTTTGTGTGCGGGTTTACCTGCTCTCTCAGGCTTTGTGTGTGGGTTACCTGCCCTCTGTGGTTTTGTGTGTGGGTTTACCTACCCTCTGTGGCTTTGTGTGCGGGTTTACATGCTTTGTGTGCGGGTTTACCTGCTCTCTCAGGCTTTGTGTGTGGGTTACCTGCCCTCTGTGGCTTTGTGTGTGGGTTACCTACCCTCTGTGGCTTTGTGTGTGGGTTACCTACCCTCTGTGGCTTTGTGTGTGGGTTTACCTGCTGTGTTTTGATGGGGGGAACATTTCTGTAGCAGTTGCACGTCTGCTAAGTTGCGTGGAGGCAGGTGCTTGCAAACTAGCTGTTATGTCTCCACCACCAACACAAACACAGAAGTTGCCGCTTCTGGATAGAGGTGTCTTCTGAGACACTGAACCGCAGGTGTGTATCCCAAAACCGCCTGAGCAGGGGCCAATATTGCATGAGCAATAATATGAGCTGAACAAAGAGAAGGAAGGGTATCCTGCTTCAGCTGGGCCTGGCTGTAATTTGAGCAGCCTGGGGTGATTGAGGTCAGCAGCCCACGCTAATCGGGGGGGCACAGCCCCATCAGCTGGTGGAGCCGCAGCTCATCAGTTTAAACGTGAATCTGGATCCATCGTCAGTCATGCATAAAACGAAGCTTTTTCCCTTTTCATTGAACTGCACATATATTTGAAAAAGACGCAATTGCGCTCTTGGTGGATCAGTTTCCATCATGGCATGGAGTGGGGGGGGGGCGAGAAGGAGGGAGTATAGTTTATGTGCCAGCTTAACATTAATAGTAATAACCTGGAATATGTGCAGATTTGCTGAGACACTGATAAATGCTGCTGGTGGTTTTTCTGTTATTCCCAGAGTGTGTCTGGGTGCCTCTGGGGTGCCGGACTTTCTGTAAGCGTGTGAGAGCCTGGGCTGAAGTGGTACTCAGGGGGCAGCTGCTTTTGGTCTCGGTCCCTTTTCTAAGTAGAGCTGAATGAGCAGAACCTGATGCGTGTGTGTGTGTGTGGTGGGGGGTGGCCCAGTTTGCACAGTAACGTCGATGGAAGGGAAAATAGATGCAGGGGGGTGCAAACCTGCTGACAGTCTGTGTCTAATTAATACCCAAAACAAGACAGCAGTAACTCTCAGCCCCCCCACCCCCCCCCAAACAGGGACTCACAGACAGGCGTCCTTAACACAAGGAGATATATATATATCTTTAATATCTTTTATAAACATCTTTGTATTATTCTTCAATAATGACTCAAAATAAAGATAAGTAGACAGGACTGGTCATTATTTTCTTTTTTCTGAAAATGGCGCTGAGAACCTTACAAAAAGAACTAAAAATAAATTTAAATATACTGCTCTCTCTTGGAAACTGGAACCCTGTTAATGTCATTAATAGTCATTTTCATGATAACTGATGGTTAATATCGGCACGGTAATTACTCTTCTTATAAGTGATAATGATACAGTTCACATCAGTACAAACACGGTCTTGGGATTATCTACTTCTGGTGGCAGGAAGGCCCCACAAGTCCTCAGAAGGGGGCGTCATAACTGTCATCCATCTACCAGTTGGTCACACCCATCCATCGTCTATGCCCATCCATTGGCCACATCCATCTGTTGGCCACTCCCATCCATTGGCCACTCCCATCCATTGGCCACATCCATCCGTCGGCCACGCCCCTCTTGGTTGCAGCTTCTCCCTGTTGGACACCGATACCCTGCCAATTCAAGGGTGTGACTGAGGTCTGCGTTCACGCCCAAGGGCCCTGCCCCTCCATGCTGGGTCACCTGCTTGCCGGGGCATTCGTGTCACATTTGCAGCACAGAGTTTTTAGATATACATCTTTCTTTTTTATTACTTCTTAATATTTTGCTGCTACTACCCCTCTGTGAAATTCCATTATGAGATGAGCTGTCACCTTTCCGCTTTTTGTGGAATTTGAAGGCTCTTATTTAGCCTGTTTTATTATGCATGAAGTCATATGTGTCGCTCTTCCCGATAGCTACAGCCCCGCCCTCATCTATACACGGCGGCCAATTAAAGATCAATCCGGAAGGGTGATGAGCGCTCTGATTCGCTGCAGCAGGAGGGTGGATTCTGCTTGGGAGTGGGCTCTCTCTGCAGATTCTTGGGCTTGTTTGCCTGTTTGGTGTGCGTAAGCACAAGGACGGGGCCTGGCGTATAAAACATCTCGTGACAAGAAGCGCTATTATGTAAAAAGGGGGAAAAATCAGGGTTCAGAAAGCTAGCCTTCAGAAATGGGATATGATGGCAGGAGAAAGCAGCCCCCCTTGCAGGGCACTGCTGATCCCTCCTGGAGATCCCCTCTACGCCACCTACCAAAGCTCACACGTGCCACACACAGTAACCGCCTGCAGAGCGACGCTCTAAAGTCTTGGCATTTGATAGCATTTTCTGCACATTAGTAATGGGAGAGGGCTTTCCAACCCCTTTTCTGAAAGCCCAGACTCAGCCTGCAGCCCGTTTCACGTTTTTACCCCCTCTCCCGTTTGAACTGTAGGTGGGGTGCTGGCAATGGCGTCCTGAGCACAGGCTGCAATGTCCCCCACGGCAGCCCATGCCACTTGTCCTTTTCTACCTGGAAAACGAGACTCCAAATGTCTCATCTGACAGACGGCCGAAGCCGAGAATAACAGCCATTCAGTGTCTCTTTCTCGAATTCAGTCTCGGAGTAACGAGCTCCTTACGCAGATGCCGTTACTGTAAAGGTTTCTTTTGCACCCACGCACGCGCTCACACATACACACAAACGGGCCTGTGAGTGCTGGCGTTAAAGTGGCTATGAAGGCTGGTTTGTTGGGTGTCAGAGGTGCCCCCTGCTGGTTCAGCGCAGTATGACAGAAGTTAAGGGCACAAGGATTCCCAGCACAGCACAGAGCAGGTGTTGGGAATGGCAACACGCCGCCTGATTGGTGGCCTGCAGGACTCCACTGGGGGGGCGCACAGATGTCCGGGGAGTGCACTTGTGCTTCCTGCGTGGGGGGCCACTCTGGTCGTATTTACTGTCCTCAGGGCCAAAGTCCGGAGGTAGGTACTCCTTGCCAGCCGTCTCCTTCAGGGCATGCACCTCGCCCTGGCCCTTAGCCTTCCCCCCCCTCCCGCGCTGCCGCGTGCAGTTCCGGGGCCTCTGCGAAGCAGCGCCCCCGGGGGGCAGCCCCGAGCCAGCTGGGGGTGGGTCAGGCAGGGGGGAGGGTGGCGGGGGTGGCTCGTGTCCGCCGTGCAGCGGCGGCTGGCCATCCTTCTTCAGGGAGACGGTGTCGGCCCCTGAACGGGGGCCTGCCTTGCTGTGGTGGAGCGACTCGGACCCCGAGCACGCGGGCAGCTCGTCTCGCCGCAGCCTCTTCAGGTCCCGGCCGGCCAGCCCCGGCGGCTCGCGGCAGCCCACCTCGGAGGTGGAGCCTCGGAAGCGCCGCAGCCAATCCCAGAGCGGCAGCGCCCTGCAGCCGCAGTCCCAGGGGTTGTCGTTGAGCCTCAGGTACTCGAGGGCGGGCAGCTGGGACAGGCACTCGGCGGGCAGCTGGGCCAGCGAGTTGTTGAACAGGTAGAGGGTGGTGAGACGCCGCAGGTCGTGGAAGGCCAGCCGGTCCACCCACTGCAGCCGGTTATGGTGCAGCAGCAGACGGTCCAGCACCCGCAGCCCGCGGAAGGTGTTCTGGTGCAGGGTCCACAGCCGGTTCCCATGCAGGAAGAGGTGGCTCAGGTTCTGCAGGTCCACAAACAGGTCGTCCTGCAGGAACTCCAGGTGGTTGTCCTGGAGAACACAGCGGGGAAACCACTGTGATGCGGCAACACGGCGTAACACGGCAACAGGCGTGCGAGTCACAGACCGGGCGGCTCTTAGTCACGTGCAAGCAAACTGCATCAAAACATGTTTTTCCCGCATCTGGCTCCCCGTGGTCACACCGTCAGATAAAGCGGCCTGCTGTACAAAAACACGCCCTTATCTCAAGACCGTAGCAGACATACGGACAAAACGAATGGCGAGGTCCACTGCGTGGTTTAAATATTGCATCAAAAGAGCAGAATAGCCAGTGTTAAAAGCGGCTGAGAGCCTTATCTGCAGCTACACCTGTAGCTCTGGCCGTAACACGCCGACCTGAGGCTTATCTCCACACGCACCTATCCCATACACATCTCCTCAGCAGTGGCTGGGGGATTAACGCTTGTTCGGGCACGAGGTGCAAGCCGTGCTCCTCCTCACCTGTAAGTAGAGGTACTGCAGGTTCCTCAGGCCCTGGAAGATTCCGGCAGGCAGGGCGCTCAGGCCGCAGCGGTACAGGTGCAGGGCGTGCAGTCGGCCCAGCCCGTGGAAGGTGTCAACAGCCAGGGCCCGTAGGTGCCGGTTGTCTCCCAGGTCTAGCTCCTCCAGGAGGCTGAAGCCCAGGAAGGTGGACGGCTCGATGTAGCTGATGTTGTTGGAGTAGATCCACAGGGTGACGGTGGTGGGGCTGAAGTGACCCCGCAGCAGCCTCTGGATGCGGTTGTTCTGCAGGAAGATGCGCTCGCTGTCCGCCGGGATGCCCTCAGGTACCGACAGGAAGTTATGGGCCTGGCAGCTGACGGTGCTGGGCGCCATGTAGCAGATGCAGTGTCGCGGGCAGGACCAGGACGGCTCCAAAACCCACAGGACCAGCAGGACCTCCAGCCCGCAGCCTGGAGCCCACAGGCGAGAGGAGGGGAGGGGGGGGGGTGACAGGGGGCCAGGGAACAAGGCCGGTTAGCCCCCCCAGCTGTCAGAAGAGGCCGCTGACTGAGAGGTCTGTGTTTACAGCGGCCCAGTTTTCAGTTGGCTTACAGAGTCACCCTGACCTTGAATGTGATGCTGGATGGAATTTGCACACATGGGAAGGGAGACGGTGTGAGAACATGGAGAAGAGCAAGAGCTTGGAGTGAAACACCGTGGTAGCGGAAGCCGGGCCGGGCGTGGGAGCAAACGGCTAGAGCACTGACATGACGGATAGCGACGGAAGCGGAGCGCCGCTTACGCCCTCCCGGGATGGGCGTGTCGCCGAGGTGCGAGGTGCCGGCTCTGGCCCGTGTCCAGTCTGGCCCGGTGCCTTCGCTACACCCACAGTGCTTTGCTGCTCAGGCTTGCCTCTGCAGGGCCCGGGCTCCTCGCGCTGCGCTGCCCACCTGTCTGTTGTGCCCGCGAACTCGCCACTGCAGCCTTATCTATACCTGCAGCTGCGGAGGACAGCTGATTAGCCCCCCGTCCGTGTTTGTAACTAAGCTCCCTGTAATTCTTTAATCTCTATTTGGTTTTTCCTGTTGTTGATTTTGCTTAATCTGATAACCTTTCTATTGGCCCCCGCTCTGGCCCTGCATATTAATACGCATGATCTGCCTCGGCCGGCCCTCGTCCTGCACGCAGAGGGCAGCTGTCTGTGCCTCCCATGTCACCCCCACAAGTCACCCGGCCTGTAAATCCCAATCTCCTGCTCCCCTCCACTCCCCTGGCATCATGCCAGACTGTCCCAGAGGCACAGAGCTTATCAGTGGGGGCTGTAATTTATCTACCTGTGTGCTGCCCTCCTTCCGGCCCGCTGTCCAGAGCCTCATTCCCACAGGCCTGCTGTCCCCTGGCATCACCAGAATCCTCCTCTTGCATTCAGGGGTGTGGACTTTCTCCCAGGAGACGGGCATATTTATCTAAATGAAATATGTGCCCCCCCCACCAGCATTGAGGACAGTGCAGGGGGGAGGCCCAAAATATCAGCTTGGTGGCAGTCTGCTGTGAGCAGCAAGCACCATACGAGTGAAAATCCAAAAATTTCAATCAATTTAGTGATTAATTAACTACTCCCACACACATCCAGTTACACAGCGACTGGGGCTGACATGAGGAACCCCCAAGAGCTATACCCTACCAAGCCCGAATTATCTTCCATCCATCCACCCATCTGCCCAGGACAGGGTCATGGGGGAAGCCTGGAGCCTCGCCCAGGTGGCATACGGGACGAGGCAGGGGGACACAGTGCTCAGGATGGCAGTCCATCACTGGGCACATGCGTGCACACACTGACACACCACGGGCAATTTAGGGATGCCAATTAGACTAATTGCCTGTCTTTGGACTGTAGGAGGAAGCCCACGTGTCACGGGGAGAACACGTAAAGTCCATGTAGATGGGGCCGCCACGACGGCCTGACCATTCCCCGGGTACCGATCTCCAGGGATGGTGTGACATACGTCACGTTCTCGAGGGAGATGGAGGGAGGAGGAGAAGGAGAGGAAAGGATGGTGGGAGGAAGGACAGGAAGGAAGAGATGAGCAGAGATGGAGGGAGGGAGGGATGGAGGGAGAGAGGGAGAGAGAGAGCCGTGTGTCTGTGTGGGAGGGAAGGTGACAGGGAAATGATTATACCAAACAGAACAGGGGTACGTGGGAGATCGTGGGAGTCTGGGGCTGAGGGGCGCGCACACACACACACACACACACACACACACACACTCTATGTATTCCTATCTTTATGGGGACACTCCATTCATTCCTATGGACATGACACCCATAACCCCTACCCAGCCCTAACCTTAACTATAAGTAACCAAACAAAATATGAGACTTTTGGCATCTTTAGTTTTTTGATTGCAGACAGATTTTTATAAAATTGAGGTTATCCTTATGGGGACCAAAAAATGTCCCCACAAGGTAGAAAATAATTTTTTACCACACTGTGGGGACATTGGGTCCCCACAACATAATATAAATATGTCCACACACACACACACACTAAACTGTTGTACACTAGTTAATGCACACTAATTAGCTTAAATTGTACATTCACATTCATTTTAATTACAGTCAGGCCCCCCTAGTAAAGGCTCAGCCCCCTCTTTTCAAAAATATATAGGTGACCCCCCCAATGTGTGTGTTGATGGTGTCCATTCCTGATTCCCTGATTAGACAGGGGAGCAGCTATGATACAGGCCTGTTCGTTCTTTTTTTTCTCTTTTTTTTTTTAAGCCCGCCAGATGTTCCCGGAGATTGACAGCTGGGCTGAGTGGCTGGGTGGTGGGCCTCACGTGCCCTCAGAAGGCAGTCAGCCAGATGAATGAGGAGGTTTTTTTTTTTTTCCCTTCTTCCCATTGCACTCTGGTGTTGCCGGGCTTGAGAGACGGTGCACAAACAGGAGACGTGACTGAGCTCTCGTTGGGCACCTTGACAAGGTGACTGGGGACAGAATCGACATAAACGACAGCGGCTGGAAACATCAGCCACGGTGCTTCAGGAGAAGACCACAAGCCAGTGCGATCAGCCAGTGTTCCCAGGCCACTGCCTATGTGTTTGGGGGAGGAGACAGGAGGAAAATGATCCTCTTTGTGGGTCAGGGAGGTCCAGATGAGTGACTCATGAGGCACGCACAGGGTCATGGCCCCTTGCCTGGAACCTCCAGGGTCATGTCCTACAAGAATACAAGACCTGCTGGCACTGCGACCTGCGTTGATTCCAGTGATTTAGAAGGCATCAGCTGCCAAAGCTCGCAGCCAATGAACACAGCTCAATCTGACTGCCCTTATTCTCATTGGTCCCTTGCATGTCTGGCTAGATCCTGGCAACTTTTATTTGGGGGGGGGTGACCAGCAATTCCAGAATCAGATGTTTTCAGTCACACTGGAATCCCGGATTCCTGCTCTCCGACAGGAACGTCGCCCAGTTAACCCCAAAGGCATGTCCTCGGCTAATCACCATGGAAACAAACTCGCAGCAGAAGGCCGACACGCGAGCGTCGCTACCCATTTCCGGAGCAGCGCCCTCGGCGTCTCTGCGGCAACGACGCGCGCCCTCGCACGCGTAGCACTACCGCTACTCATTTCAGAGGATGCCCAACACCTGTGAAGACGATGAGGGATAGTGGGCAAGGGGTAGAGGGCGGGCTGCCCTTTTGCGACTGGGGGCCGGGGAAGACTCTTATACAAGAAGGATAAGATGCTTCATCGGCCACCCGCACATATATACGCACGCACGCACGCCCCATGCACGCCCTGACCTGTCATTTTCTTGCCCTCACAAGCAGACACATATAAATATGAAGTGCCCTTCTGCAGACCACAAACAGGCCATGCGAATGACGGGAACAGCCCAAGCGGAGACAGAGCCTAGGGCTGGAAGTGTCGGGGTCAGTATAAGGAATTCTGCACAATAAAATCAGCCCCCCCGATGTATAATGCCATCACTCTACAGCTTGATGTCTATCCAGTCAACACCAGGTACTGGTATCGCAGGACTTGGTGCTTAACAGAGGCAGTGCGGAACCCGCCGCACTGTAAATGGTTTTAGATTTACGAAATACTTAGTGAGGAATTAATAGTAAAAGGGGAAACATTGGGGATTTCAATGTTATAAACTGAATTCAGTTTAACAAGATAAATCCAATGGAATAAACAAACAAACAGTCATTAAATGCCAGCAGCCAACTCCCCCAACCCCTCCCCCGGCCAGCTCCTTAAAACACCCCCGTGAGTCAGCGCGGCAGATCGGTTTAGGACAAACTGGAATTGCTGGTCCAGAAAGCACGTGGTATACTTCCAGGTCACATGGCTTGGCCTGAAAACAACTTCCCGTTTGTCGGGTTTGCGGTCTTGCCTACCACTCCTGTTTATCTAGCTCGGTTCACACTCCCAGCCCATTTTTCCCTAAATTGTCCGCACTCTCACTTCTGACAGGCCCAAGGATTCATGGGAAACAGCCACAGCAAAGGCGTACACGGCCCCATACTTTCTCGGAACAAGTTTCAATAAAGTAACATTTTAAAAAGTACACAGATTACCACAAATCAAGAACTAATGCCCTGGCAGTGAGCCAGCATATCACAACATCATCTTACATAATCCATTATTTTTTATACTGCAAATACATACAATACAAACGAACTGAAATATCTTCCTGCGGCTCTCTTTTTTCCCCCCGAATTTGTTGTCATAAATTTTGGGTAAAGTTCTGCTTAAAAATGCCTTTTTGGAAACACCAAGCTGATTCTGCTGACTGGCCAATTTGGTTAAATTTTTCTCTTCTTGCCCTTTCGGTTCCCCTGGTAACTTCCTCCTAGCCACCGACATGGACCAGAATTGCTTCACCACTACCCACGTCTACAGAGCAAACCTCTGACTAGGATTTCGACAAAAGATTCCAGACCCAGAATTGAAATCAGTTCCTTCGATTAATTTGGAATCACTAAAGACAAAGCTTGTAATTCTAGTTCTTGAAACGACACTGAATAATGATCCGAATCAGTTAAATTGCAATGGGATGGCAAATATCTGGACATACGACAAGACGGTAAACAAAAATCTAGTATGATTGGATAACCTCTAGCATTACAACTTCTAACCCACGAGTCCAGCCCATACTTGCCATTTCCTTGTCCTGCCCTCCTCCGCCTGAGGGGGGCAGTAGTGGGGAACTGAGTGGGCCACAATGGGCTGGACAGCCGGTACAAGAGACTCACCGAGATCCTTCGAGCCTTGACTCTCGCTGGCCAGCTCTCCCATCCGCACGAGAGCGTCGAAGTAGCCCTTGGCAGCAAATGTCACACCTGCAAGCATGGAGGAACCGCATCAGGGGACAGCTCAGTGGGTTAGCATACCGTGCTTGTAATTAGAAAGCCCCAGGTTCGAATCCCAGCGTCGGCCACCACTGGGCCCTTCAGCATGACCCTTAAACCTAATTACTTCAGGGAGTAGCTGGCTTGGCTTTCTCAATTGTGTGTCAGTTTAGATAAAAAAAATCTACTAAATAAACAAATGCAATTTATCCGCAGATCAGCTCCCCTTTAGCTTTAAACAAAAATATGCAGTTAAACACTACCCAGCTTCTAGTCGTTGGGGCCTGTGGTAGCCATGAGCACCAAGAAATGCCAGTCAGTACAATCCATCATATAATTTACACAGACTCAAGGTTCAGGACGCCATTTTGGTCTGCCTTTTTTGGTCATATCCAGAACTGGAACTCCAGAGCTCCAAATATTTATTTCATGCACTTTGATGCTCTGTTAGTTTTTTTTTTTTAATTTTGGAATAAAATTAAATCTTTAATATGAATGTTTTCTGTGCTGGGAAATAATAAAAAAAAAGACTGCTGTTGTTCCAGTTATGGAGTCTGAGAACAAAGTGATCAAACAGGGCAAATCTAGTACATCTAGATCTATGCACTACTGCATCCTGTATTAATTGCTTGGAATTTTGAAGAGGTTGTTTGTTGCCTTTGATTCAACCAGAGTACAAAGTGAACCAAATTGGTCCTTCAGCCTATGGAGTCTGACTAAAAGTCTGGGACACCAATCACATGTCAAGGGACGTTATTGGCTGTGCCAGTCACCTGCTCTGGTGACATGATAGAGGCAGGGGGGGTCTGGCTCCTTCTTAATGGCCAACAATGTTGATGATGGCATGAGATTGGTGACTAAACAATTTACTCACTCTGCAAGAATTTGGACTGATTGTCCAAATCACCTCAACATTTAATCAAATGCATCGTTTATACTAATTGTAATCGCAGAAACTAGATATCAGCTGTTGTAAGTACTGCAAGTATCAGTTGTTGTGTTTTTTTGCATCAATGAACTGTTGTCCTAAATGCACAATTAAGAGGACCGGTTTCAGCAAGAACCTGGATACAAATAGCCTCTCATTGAGTTCAAGAACCGTCAAAATCCAGTTCTTGCTTTGCCAAAACAGAATCTGGCAGATCTAAAAATGTCTATAGGATTGTGCTTGTGCAGGGGCCAACGGAACACCCACATGCCGAATATGCGCCGCGTCCCCCGAGCAGCGACGCGGTTGGGTAACACAGCTAGCCCGCTACACTACTTTACCACGATGACCAAAAATGAAAAGCAGGTGGTCCAGTAAACTGCAAGAGACCAAGAGGCTGCTGAAGAGTGAGGCCCCTCAGCGGACCACGTGAGCAAGCACGGAGGTAGGAGGGATTAGCCCCGATTAATCCGAGTGCTCTGCTTTCCTGGGGTATGAAGGGGTGGGGTGGGGTGGGGTGGGGCACAGACCACAAAGAGGATTAACCCTTGCTTGGAAGATACAGAGCTGAGAGGTTGGTAGCTTCAATCTAGAGACAACAGCTTCTGGACCGGAAACATTATCTTTTCCCCAGGATGCTTGCTCAAAAATGCTCAAAAATTCTCCATCCCAGATCAGCCTTGGATACTCGTAGCCTGGATGGCACATCGGGGGGACTCCCAAGATGCAACATGCCTGATCCACTGAACCAAACAGGTGCAGATCACCCACGGTGGCCACCCATAACAGAAAGACTATTAACGCAAACAACCATAGGATTTGAATAAGCCCAAGCTTTGCCTTTCCGAAATCCCTCACAGTGGTATTCCGATAATGCATTCAAGACACCCGAAGAAAGCACCGTCACCATGCCTGCAATTTACAGTGGCATTTATTTAGCAAAAGCATTTGTCTAAAGTGATCTACAGACGCAACGATACTGAAATTCCAAGAGAACATTTCTGGGTTTGCCAAGAGTTCCTCAGTGCTTATAATCTACCGCTCAATTGTCCACTTACAAGGCAGGCTGCCATAAATAGAAGTCACAAGCCACAGCTAAATTTATTTTGAAAAATATAGGTCTGTAAATAGGAGTTACAAACCCCGGACCCCTATGACCACAACACAAAATTATCTGGATGAATGAAACAGAATATATCCAGCATATAAAGAAACCTGAACATGAGTCATGTAATGTTTAGATATTTTATCAGTGCCCCACAGAAAAATTTAACAACATACAACCAACTAATCACAAATATGTACAGTATACATGTACATGCATTTTATTTAACTAGCGGACACATTTACCCTAAGTAACACCAATTTTTTTTTGTTGGGAAAGCAGTCAGGCAGCCCCAGTAATTAGGGTTTAAGTGGCGAAATCACACTGCAGACTCTGGGAATCTGAACCCATGACCTTCTGATTACAGCTACAGCATCCCAGCCCACTGAGCACTTGGAGCTGGAAGCAGGCATGTGAGCACCAGAAGCAGTAGGTATAGAGGCAGGTTTCCTCCAATACTAGCCTTTTGACAGATGGAATGTAGTGGAAACGCCATATGAGTAAAAATCACATCACATTCCACCAGGACCCTCCCCCACCCCCCTGAATCCCCCGCTGTTGCACAGCTGCACGCTCTTGCCATGGCGACATCAGCGCAGAGCTTGGCTTTCGTGCTACAAACGCAGGTCTCCAGCACTAGCAGAAAGGCTGATATTCCCCCTGATGTTTTCATAGCCTCTCTGCCCCCCCCAAATATCTTCCAGAGGTTAGTGATGGGACAGCTGGAGAGGAGCTGAGGAGGAACGCAGCCAGCAGTGTGTGTACTTACTGGAGAGGGCCTTCTCGTAGTTCTTCCCCATGGCGACGAAGTTGCGCAGGCAGGGGTTGAACTGCTCCATGATGCTCTGCAACAGAAATAGGACGGTTCTTCAGCAGGAGAAGGAGCCGACATCGCGGCCTGCTTTTGTGGGTGGATCTCACGTACACGCGTGCACGCAGACACGTGGCAAACGCCCGCTTGTGTACCAGGACCACGGGCACGCGCGGCTGGGGAACGCCACTCAGCTGCTCCGCTTCCCTTTTCAAATTCCGGTGGGGGAAAGAGTTGAAATCAGAGGCCATCTTTGGAGACTGATTGCATCACAGACCGTAATTTGCACTGCCTGCGCTGGCTCTCAACACCGTGCTAACTTGCTATTGGCCGGCCCCTCTGTCACTCTCGCATACGCCCGCCTGCCCCAGTCCTGTCAAGGTGGCTGGTTGGCTGATGCCAGGGGTCACCTTCCCCACCCCATGATTTGGCAGCCTGCCACAGCAGCAAGAAACTGGGACTGCACAAAATGGGGATAGAGTGAGCATCGGTTTTGAGGAAGAATGGGGCGCTGTCTGACGCAGGGACTCGACCCTGGCACATTGAGCACATGGCTGGGGTGGCGTGGCTCTGAAAAACTGAGGGGCGTGGTTCCAAAAACATGAGGGGCGTGGCTATGAAATTGGGGGCATGGCTATGAAAACTGGCAGGGGGTGGCAGTCAAAAGACACTCAAAGTAAACAATTCTATATTAGAAACAGAAAGCATGAAAGAATGAGCATATCATGCCAAATGAGACCACACGTAATATAGCTGCACTTGTACTTCCTACAAGAAACATTTGCCAAAAAGCCAGGTGCATTTAAAGTGAAACATCTCAATGGGGGGGAATATTATATTACATACATACAGAGACACACAGAACTGGGGGGGGGGGGAGGGGACTTAAAATCCAGACGACATGTTCTTTGATACCAAATATCCCCAACGTGCCGCTCAGTGCTGGTCTTGTTCCTGCTGCCATAAAGCAGGAGATTACTCACCTCCTGGTCCTGCAGCGTCAAGGCGGGCCAGGGCTTTTTCTGCACCATCGTTAGCAGAAGAGACGTCTAGAACAATGTGCTAAACAATGGAGACGGAATTGAACATACGGCGACGTGTTCAAACACAAAACACTAGGCGCGCACACACAGGAAGGGTACCACACCCTTCAGGATATAGGGCATAACCATGCCTGCTTTTATACAAGGCCTTACATGCACAAAAATTCCATCCAGGAAGACATCAGTCACGTGTCAAGGTGGATTATTAGCTAATTGGGCTTGATGCCACATAGGTAAAGACGATGCCCAAAGGAGGGTGGCGGGATGGGGTTCATGGGGCAGACAGAGCAGGCAGGAGAGGGTCAGGTGGGTCAAGCATGAGGGTGTATACCGGCATGTGAGAAGCTAGCTTCCCATGCAGTGACATCATCGTTATGCTAAATACTGGCCACAAGAATGCTGCTTTGGTTAGGGTTGGTCAAGGAACAATGTGTAATATCCTCCCCAAGTCATAGGGAGGAAGACATCAAATAATATTACAGAATGGAATGCCTTTGTTATTGTACAGGCGACAAGAACAACAAAATTCAATCCTAGCATATTCAATCATCCACGCGCGCGCGCGTGCGCACGTCTCTTAGTGAGTACCGTCCATTCATTTGTATGGGGAAAAACCCAAATCCTAGTCTCGACACGCTTAACCCCTACCCAGTCCTAACCTTAATCATAAGCAATCAAACAAAACACAAGACTTTTGGCATTTTTACTTTTTTTTTTTTTATTGCATTCACAGATTTTTATGAAAGTATAAAGTAGTGAGGTCTGGCCGCGGATTCATAGTTTTTTCAGGATTTGCCAGCAATGACAACCTTAGGCCCAACCCAGCGCCAACCTCAACCATAACTAACCAAACAAAATGCAAGAACTTTGACATTTTTAAGTTTTTTGATTGGCATCACAGATTTCTGCAAAATTGGGTTTCACCTTTGCGGACCAAAAAAAACAGTCCCCACAACATCAACATAGCAGGTCTTCATCACATTGTTAGGACATTTTGTCCCTATAATGCAAAATATACATAACCCACGCACAGGCAGACGTGCAGGTAAGAGTGAAGCTTGGGACCCAAGCACCGTGTCAGATCATTTATCTGGCACCCCTGGAGCAAAAATAATTAATTACTGTTGGCGACGGATGCATCATCATTACCACCATTCACCACAATAACCATGATGATGATTATCATCAGCAACATTAAGTTATTTATTCGACCCCAGCAGCTTGGGTGATCTCTGATTAGATCAAGTCACTGTCCCTAGGAAGAGCCAATGGAACAATAATGGCCAAATTTCCCAAAGGGGGGCGGGGGTATATGAGCAGGTATCTGAGGGGGTATATGAGCAGGTATCTGAGGGGGTATATGAGCAGGTGTTGCTACACACAAACAAGTAAGGAGGTTAAATCAGTACGAGACTGGACGTCTCAAGACAAGGGCCGCCAACTTGCGGCACTGGGCGCAATCTCCACCCACTCGTAATCTGGACTTAATTACTGACAATCCCAGAATCAGGTATTTAGTATTTAGTTTAGACTGGTTAGATTGGAAGTGTGGACAGACGCTTAACCAATAGGAATGGGGAACGAGCCGGAGAGCGATTCATCATAATCCTTAAACGGCATGACTAATTCTGCCCTTCTCATTGTCTTTTTAAAGCGCCATCATCCATCACCATCCACGATAATTGAAAAATGAAGGCCCGCAGGCATGTGAAACTTCTGGCTCCGATTTGGGTTCTCCGTAAGGAGGACACCGTCAGCGATTCCTCTCCGATGAAGCAGCAGGGCAGTTGAGAGTGTACAGCGCACGCAATGTGCGGGGGGGGGCGGGGTGTCAGATGCAGGTTGATGGAGGGGCGATCTCACCGATCGACTCGACGCCATCAATGACGTCCATCCCTTAGCATTGAGGAAGTGGAGAGATCACTTCCGTGAGCATATTTTAGATCATTTTCTCCACTGGGAGAGCAAAACCTGTGTGCGCAAGCCGACCCGAAGAATCTCGCCCAGCAAAAACTCACAGGGATAAGTGATGAGTCAGGAACAGAACCGCCCCCCACCCCGCACCCAATGATGCTTCATCTCTGCATGAGGACAAGCTGAAGGAAGTCGGAGAGGGCGAAGGCCCTTGTATCGGGAAAGCAGACACGTGGGCAGCTAACGTGGCAGCATCCCTGTGACAGAGCTGGAGTCCTTTCTAAAAGGGCATAGTAAGGGGGGGGGCACGGCAAGGTGGCCCCCCCTCCTTTAATGTGAGGCCACAGCACTGGTGAGAAGCAGTGGCCAGCATAGAACTGCCATAGAGCTAGGGAAAGGTCAAAAAGGGACAGGCAGGGGATTAAAGAAAAATAATAATAATATAAAACCCAGATGTAATCTGATCTAACTCACCTCACCGCCAATATGATACTTCATCCTGCAGATTGTAAAATCGCCATAAGGATTTTTTTGCTTTGTTTCCTCCATTTGACATCATTCTAGCTTGCTTATTAAGAGATATACGCAATGCAGACATCTCCATCCACTCCTGCTGATGGACAGGGGGGTGGTAATAAGGTGCGATGGCCACTAATAGCTATCAGGCTAACAGGAGAGTCATAGCTAATATCTACATGCGTATTGCCAATGCAGCAGGGACCATACGGTGACCGTAGCCCAGAGCAGCACGTAATGACCGCGAGAGCATTGGACAAGATACTACTCGTAATTATTACGGTAATAATGACTGGCGAAGACCGCGCCTCTGTTCCTCCACTGGGAGTCAGCGTCAAGGCGCAGGCAGGAGGTGGCAATTACCTTCTATCTGCCTGTGCCACGAGGAAGACTGAGGGAGGGAGGGAAGGAGAGAGAGAATGCAGGAAAGGGGTGCTGGGTGACATCTGGGGAGGAGGGCTGTCACCTCACAGCAGGAGGGAGGGCCTTGATTCTCCCTGTCGAGCTATAGGTGCGGAAACATCCTCCCCAGAAAGCATGCACATATGTGCATGGACGCGCGCGTGCACACACACACACACACGCACACGCACACGCCCCAGGCCTTTTGGGTGTGTCAGCAAACAGTGATTACCTACACACGCCCAGAGGTGGTGAGATCATACAGGTGATCCTAGAGCCAAGAGACACTGTGTGTGTGTGTGTGTGAGGCTCAGTGTCTGTGTGCATGTACAAGACTGTGCGTCACAGTGTATCCATGTCGTAAAAATCGAAATCTAAAAATTACTCAAAAGGTAAGCAACGAGCAGCCAGGGGGACCGCAAATGAACAGTATGGAGTAGATAAGGCCTGGTGACGCCAAAGCGAGGCTGGTGCACGGGGACAAGAGCGGAACCGCCCGGAAACTTCCCGTACGGTTGCCTCTGTACGCACAGATGGAAACGTGCTTCATACATTTAGGATTCACCATGGAGACCAACTGCTGCTAAGGGTCCCCTAATCTCACCTCAAAAAAAAAAAAAAAAAAAACTAAAGCTTATGAAACAGGATTTGGGTGCTTAATTTCTTAGAAATTTATATGAAAAAAAAAAATAAATTATGGAAGGCATCCACAACAGGGGAAAAATTTCAGACTCTGTTCTCATGGGGATATTTTTACCAAATGCTGGCAGACTGAGGCGGGCGGGCGGACACACACACACACACACACACACACACTGCCTGCCAGCAAACCCCCCCCCCCATGTTATCTGCCCTTGGATTTCTCAAATGCCCCCTCTGTGTGGCCTTGCTCCCTCCCCCAGAGGCAAAGCAGAGCCAGGGAGAGCCTGGGAGTCCCCCTTCTAACAAACCAGGGAGGCTTAGTGGCAGTGCGGTATTGGGGTGGGTGGGCGGTACCATCCCACAAGCTAGTTTTTATTGGCCGAGAAGCCGGGGGCGTGTGGCGGGTGGCGGCCGAAGCTCGGCCTCCTGGAGGACGGCATGCCTCCTGGCGACACGTTAGCGCGAATCGCTGTGCTATGGGTCGTGCGGGCCAGTGCTGGCGGAGGCCGGTGTATGCAAAGGTAGCTTTCCCTGCAAGGAAAAAAGGAAAAACTGGCCTAGACAGGCTGCATTAAGGGATGCAGATAAGAACCAACGAGGCTCACAGGGCTGATGGACGGACGAGCAGAAAGATCAGCGCGAATGGACTGAACAGCCCGAGTGTAATAGGGTGGAAATAACCGTGGTAGGCAGGCCAACATTAGGAAACAAAGAGCAAGTTAAGCATGAAAGCGCCGTTTTTGTGGGAGAGCTCGCACACCCTGACCCAACCAATAGCAGGCAGGCAGGCAGAAGAGGACCCATGAACCCAGTGAAGTGTCCAGTCACGCCTTCACTTAGGGCTAAACGGCACAGCCGAGGCTGTGGGACCGCCTGGCCCAGGCGGCAGGACGAGAGATATGAAGACCCAAGGTCTCGACACGTTTGGCCCAACGGGAACTAGCCAAGCCAACACAACAACGGTAGTCAAAACAACCATTCACCACACACAACCCAATTCCACCCGCCGTCATATCATGACAGCCAAAAGCTAATAGCGCCATCACTACTACCGTCTCTCTGTGGTAGGTCGAGACATACAGCAAATTGTAAAAGGGGAGGGTCAGACGAGAGTCATCTAGCAATGACTGATCTACAACTACAATACCTGACCTCATTTGTCTCCCGGTGGAACAACCTTTTCACGGCCATCAATTGATCTCACAAACCGCCAGGCAACCGCAGAACCTTCCAGTGAGCAACTACAGAGAAAAGCCTTTCAAAAGGGCAACATTCATTGAAATGATTGGTTTGGTTTCCCAGGTCTCGGCTCTGGCCTGGAGAAGGAGTGGTCGATTCAAATACGAGGGGAATGAGTCAATAGACAGTCTCAGGGAACAGTCACCTGGAGAGGGCTTGATAGTTCTGCCCGTTCTGTCATTGATCCAAGAAACCACTCTCAATATTCATACGAATTGCATTTAGAGGAAAATGGCCAGTCAACAGCAGTGGTTTCCATGCCAACAGTGCCTACCAGTCATCACCTGACCTGAAGGTTTCTAATTCTGTGAGCGTGAGAGAGAGAGAGGGAGCATGCACACAAGCACCCATTTAAGAACGTAACTCCGGTCCAACGCCCAAATCACACCCAAAAGTTTCCCAGAATCCATTGTGAGAGGGCGGGGCAAAACAACAAAGAAGAACCTGCAACAATGAAGATCTTGCTGGCTAGATACAGACAAGGCACAACACACTTAAATCTGAAGAGTAAGCAAGTGGAGGACCTCCCCCCCCCCGACACACACACACACACACACACACACACACACACACAGGCTCTGAATCAGCCGTGATCCATGCAGAAAACACGTCGGGTTCCTCCTTGCCTTGCCTCACTCTCCTTCTCCGGCTGTAATTACAGTCCCGGAGCAGTACGCAGTAATTATGAGCCATTTCCACGAGGATACAGAGCTCCGCATTGTCACTTGCTGTGCCCCCCACCACCAACATGCTCCCAGCCCACAGCCACCTCCTCCTTCTCCAGCCTTCCTCGTGAGCCGGTCCCCCCCTGGTCCCCCCCTCTCCTTCCCACCGACTGCTCTCCGTCTCACCTCTCCTTCTCTCGCTACAATAGCCTCCCACATTAAATCATATTAACGAAGCAGACGCCCACATCAACCCAAACTACACCAGAGGTCTCCTTCATATAAGACACGACTTCAGACAGATCCCCAGCACTGCAGCAGAACGGCGTCTCCCACCAAGTGTCCTTCGTACAGCAGACTCTACACTGGCCCTACCTTAAACATTTATTTAGCAGCTGCTTTTATCCGAAGCGATATACATTTCTGAGAAAGCTGGGTCACACAGTCCTGGAGCGACTGGTGGGCCTGGCTCAAGGAGCCAAGGGTGACGTCACTCTGCAGACCCTGGCATTTTAACAGAAGATCTTCTGATTACAGGCACAGCGACCTAACCCACAGAGTTACTCGTCACGCCATAGCCCTTACCAAGAACACCAGAATCCCACACTAAATTCATGCTAACAAGGCTATATTTTGGCAAACCTGCTGGAAAAGGTCAGTGAAGTACGAAACACACCCAGAACACATCACAGGGTGGCTGGGGTAAAGTGCCTAACATTCCTAGTTTACTCTAGCCCTAGTTGCCTAGGTGACACGGTTAAAACAAACGGGGAGTAACTATCAAAAGAAAAACAAATTCAGACAGGTACCAACAGAGTGCGAACCAAACCAAAATTCTCATCGTAGAAGCGGCCGTCAGGCACGTCGCTTGACAGGTGTGATGAAAAAACATGTCCGAGACTGATTTGTCAGCGACGTCTCGGTTCAGCGGGCTCGAGGGAAGGGACGGAAATTGCCTTATTTTGGACGCGACTAGTTCAGGCCGTTCCAGAATGCCGAGCATGACCATTGCCGTCCTCCTCGTAAGCGGCCGCGGTCGCATTGCGGTGAGGATAAGAGAATAAAATGCTGGGAAAATTTGTACCGGGGGGGTGGGGTGTGTGTGTGTGTGGTGGTGGGGGGGTCGGAACAGGTTCTTCCCACCCACACAACAGAGAGAAGGTGGGCGTAAGGAGGGGAGAGAAAAAAAAAGAAAATGTAGATTCACAATAGTCTGATTCAAGTGTATTATTGGTACATGTGCTTCCTTAGGTAATAAACCACATTATTACTGTAATATATGCAGTATTATGAAGCCTACGGCAGTGTGTCATCTTTTGATTTGTTCAATGGTTGGGCTTATAGAGCCAAACATTTCAGGCTGTAGCCCTTCTAGACCCAGAGGATTCTGGTTTGAGACTCTGGAGTCTCTCTAACCGTAACTGAACAAAAGTCGGTGCAGCCGCCGAGTGTCGATGACCTCCCTAGATGTGGCCTTGAGGTCAGGTTAGAAAGCAGAGTATCCTGCCAGCCCTGCCAAGTTTCCTTGGAAGACGGAACTTGCCTAAACATGTCACTCCCGATGGTTTATTTTCATTATCGGCATTAGAGGCAGACGTACAGAAGCCCAGCTCAGCTCCCCGATCTCACGGAGGTGACAGAAATGCTTTGAGTGTGTGTTGCTAAGGAACAAATCTGTTCAGATATAACAGGCGTAGTGGGGGGGGGGGGGGGGCTTTCTCAGATCAAACCGCCGCTCAATGGCCCCCCATTTTCTGTCGAACCGCAAACCAGATTCCGCGCTAGGCAACCAGGTAACAGGCGAAGCGCAGCCGGCAGTCAGACTGCCCCGATCGCCTCTCCTCGTGGAAAGCCAACCTACCAGGCGGGGGTAGGGTTGGGGAGGGGGAAGGGGTGAGGAGTTGCGCGGTTCCCCCGTCAACGTGGAGTCGCGGCACCTGAACAGATCCATAAATCAAACAGCCACGCCCAGGCATCCAGTGTCCTTCAAAGGACCGGCGCTGGTGTGCAGCCCATGTGATCGCCAACTCGCAAGGAGACCAGCACAGCCCGGCCCGTTATCGGCCTGTGGTGCAACACCGCCCTGAAAGTACATAGTGTAAATCACTTTGGGTAAAAGTAAGAGAGCGCGGGGTCAGATAACCCACAGCTGCTCCAGGGACTAAGGGCCTGACTCAGGGGCCTGAAGGTAACATCATTCCACTGATCCAGAGTTTCAAACCAGCGACCTTCCGACCTCAAGCACAGCGTCCTAACTCACCCAGCCACAAACGGCACCATTTAACGTGAAGAAGCACCTTTCGTGGGGATTTGAGGCTTCTAGCATGAAGGTAAAAATGTTGACGTGGAATTTAAAATAGGGTTTTGTGAACATGGGAGTACGGCCACTGCTGGGGCAATGTCAGGACAGAATACACACACACACACACACACACACACACACATCTTTGTGGACATTCACAATGCCAACTAACCCAGAGGGAGGAGAAAAAAAGATTTGATAATGAACAAGCCCTTGTACGTCAAACCACTTTACAGCATCCAGTGGGCCTCGAGCCTCGTCTAAATTCACATATCGCTCTCATTCGCTCATGCACGGAGGGGATATAAGGCACTGGCCCTGCCTGCCAGTGTCTTAAAAAAAAAAACAACGTTATTTCATCCGGGGCAGATCACATCAAGGGCTGCTGGGTCTATCTATCAAGGAATGACCAGCAGCTGCCACACCGGGGGAAGAACATCGCACAAACATATTGACTTCAACTGCTCCAATCAAAGGGAAAAACAGCGCACTGAGAAGCCTTTGAGGGCCAGACTCTCCCAGGCCTGTAATCCTCACCGGAGGGTGAATCAGCTATGGAGGTTAGGGTTCAAGCAACTAGCAGGGTGTTTAAGATAATCCCTCAGCTTTACAAATACCTTAACCGTGCAAGTCTGGCTGCAGTATGCACTCGAGGCTGCCTGTGACTCATGTCTGAGACCCAGAGACGCCTGCCTCGTTGTATCCCCCCTACCCCTTCTTAACCTTGTGGGGGAAGGGGGCGGGGACAGACACCATGTGCCCTTTCCGCAAATCAAACATCTAGTTGGCTTCGCAAACTGTTTGCAAGCCCCACCACATCCATCTGCACAGATGCATCCCTCTGCACACATGCATCCCTCCAGCTGAGGATCCCCAGGTGCATTTCCCCAGGGACTGCGTCCAATAGCTTTTTAGATATGTTTTTAATTAGCACCTTCTTTACACCTGCAATTCCTGGGGAGGCCCAGCTGGCCAGAAACACACAGTCAAAACCTGTGACACCCCACCCGCTCATAATTAAACACCCCCACACTGCGGTGAATGATTCCAGACCTCCGCAGGTTCCCCCGACACAAGCAGCGATCAATCACAGATCTTCGGGTTCAAGTGGAGCTCCATTAACCAATTCTACCCATGCATGCAGGCTGGAGGGCAGGTCTCAGACTCTCCCTGCGTCGGAGGCTGGTAGGAACGTCAGCTGTGCTTCATATCAGAGCAACAGACTGACCCAGAACAATCCGACACTGGATAATAGGTCACTGCGCAGCCCACTGTACCAGCCATATCAGTCTTCTCACTGGTCCAGGGGTGAAAAACAGGGTGGTGAGGCCAGAGGCAGGAACTGAAAGCTGATTGGTTCCCAAGTGTCCACTTCCCTGTCCCTCCTCAAATCAAAGCATATTATTGGCTAATAGTAAGGCTGGCCCCTCTGTGTAAATTACAGCCCCTCTTACGTTCCCCTGCCCCCACCAAACTTGTGCCAGCATATCACAAGGTTCCAGACCACTGAAACATGTTGACCTCTAGTGCCTGGTCCAGACCCTAACCCATCCCACTGCCCTTTGCCAACAAAACCACAAGGCTAGCACAAGGACTCAGCAAACAGAGCCCAGTGGTATCAGCAGACAAGGCCAAGCCAATAAAACAAAGCTGTGGCTCCCTGGGTGACTCCTGGACGTCCCCCACCCCACCCCACCCCACCCCAAACTTCAAGGAGAACAAAAATCCTGCCACCCCCCCAACCAAGAGCCTATATTCCTCTCCTTGGCCTACATTCACTTATAGCTCAATGGGCGCTGCATTATCCAGAGTGACTAACATTCATAACCATCACTAACCTATTTATATGGCCAGATACTCCATAGGAGCAATTTCTGCTAAGCACCCTGTACTGAAGTACACTGCAAAAAATCCCTCCTGTGATTGACAGAAGTGACAGGTTGGGAACTACGACGCCCCCTGCTGGCAGGGAGGGAGACGGCGCATGAGAAATGGAGGATGAGCAGGAGCTCCAAGCCGCACCAGAGATCTGACTCGCTCTGCATTTCCACCTCCTCCACCTCTCTGCCAGCTGGTTTGGAGAGAAATAAGAATAGCCAAAAGGTGGGGGGCGGGGGGTTTCTCTCCCTCACACCAGGCTTCTCTCCTGTCGTGACGGGTTTGCACATCTCACAGCCCAGAGCAGAGCACGTTGGACTGAACAGGTGGTCCCAGAGATTCTCCAGCCAAGCTCTGGGGGTGGCGGGAGGGGGGTCAAAGCCGCATTGGTTCACTGTGTCATAATTACTGTGCTCTCACCTATGCTTAGGCTTTGATATAATATCTCGCTCTCGCTCTCTTCCCCGGCGCATGTTAAAAGCACAACAATAACAGTTAAGCCTCTACAACAAAATGGCGCCCAAAGCAATTATTGTGCTGATGCTTTATTCTACCCACATATGCTGCACAGACGGAGACAAAATGCCCTATTAATGTCAGCACCTGCCGGGTTGGGTGGGGGGTGGTGGGGGGGACTTTGAATGGCGTTTCAGGGCACAGCAGAGGGAGCCGGATCGCGCCTCCCGGAGTTCCGACCCCACACCCTGATGTCAGGCTGCATGTGGATGTGTAGGTGGGCGTGGGCGGCTGGCATAAGGCAGTGGAGGGAGCGGATTCCAGCACACTGCCTCCCTTCTTCACAACAGGACCCAGCGCTTAATTCTCGGCCCGATCCTGCCCCCCCCCCCAACAGCACGATGCACGGCATTATCTACCTGTCAGGGACACTGCGGACTTCTGTCTACAGGGCTGCGTATGTGCGCGTCTCCGCGAGAGCAGGAGCCGCACCGTCATATTTTAGGTATCAGGTGCCAAGCGCTCGCGCTATAGGCGCACCGTGCAGCTAGTATTTCGGGTGCATCTGCCAACTGATATATTCGCCTAGGTGGGAAGGGGAGCGAGAGC
Source organism: Petrocephalus sullivani (assembly GCA_026780845.1). Classification (NCBI taxonomy): domain Eukaryota; kingdom Metazoa; phylum Chordata; class Actinopteri; order Osteoglossiformes; family Mormyridae; genus Petrocephalus; species Petrocephalus sullivani. Next base: position 13,804,798 of record JAODKM010000043.1, read on the forward strand.
ATTTCACTACAACTTACATCAGTCCCGCACACTTTTACCCTTAAAGAAAAAAAACAAACTAATAAAGTGCGGCTCCCGACCTCGCGAATTACTTAAAAAAAAAAACCCGCATGCTTAAAGCCTCAAAAGTGCCGTATTTTATAGCTCTAACCATTTCACAAAACTGGTTTTTAAACACCAGGGAGCCTGAAGGCAAGTGTCTGCCAAGCCTGTCGAGACAGAATTTCCCGAATATCTGGAACACACACGTCTATCTTAGGATCCCTGGCATATTAATTATGGGAGTCGCGCAGCAGCCCACAAACCGCCCGATCGCAGCCCGATCTCAGGCCGATCGCAGCCCGATCCTTGTTTATTAGGAGATTCCCCGCATCCATCCGAGCGCACAGATGCCCGGCCGATTGCGCACTGTTGCACATCGGGTCACGACTCCACAGGTTTCCGATCGCGCTTCAAAGTCCGGGCGCTCTCTCGGCTGTGTGGGACTTTAACTACATGCCATTAATTACTGCCGATCGATACCATCCCTAATGAACATCTCTTTTAAAAACTATAGACGGCGATAGCCAAATCCCCGGAGAAGACTCCGCTTTTAAATACCATGCCATTGCGCTGAAGAAGAGAGTTTAGGAATTACCGAGCGCATTTCACCACGCCGCAAAATAAATGAATAAAATAAAAAACATTGTCTGTTATTTAAATCTGGTATTTTTTTTAACCACACTTTATGCCACACTTGATATAAAAATTATATTAAAATTCATCCGCTTTGTAACATTTGGAAAGGGGGGTTCACAGGTTACCTGCCGTAATGATAAAGGTCAGACATAGTAATCGCTCGCGGACAAATAGGGAGAGCCTTAAAATGTGGAGGAGAACCCCGAAAAGGCGCTATATATCCCGAAAACACTGTGAATATCAGCGATCTGGCTGAGCGCTGCCGACGGCCCCATCGCGCGGCTGGGAGGGACTTTACCTTGTAGACATTCTCCGTTATACGGTGGACCTCGTCGGTACGAGACATCTTGGGAGCTTCAGCCAAAACCATACACCAGACTTTCCTTATCAGAGAAGAGTTATCCGACAGGGGGGGAAAGGGGGAGATATGGCAGGGTAACAATCCGTAAAAAAAAAAAAAAAAAGAAAAAAAAAAACCCAGACGCGGGAGGTGCGGCTGCAGAAAGATCCGCGCGCTCCTGCCTCGCGAAGCGGCGCGGCTTTTATAACGCCGCCGAAGGCTGGCTGCACCCACACCGGCCCCCGCACGCAGTCTCCGGACGGGGATAGGGGGAAGCTGCGCTCTCAACGTGCAGCTCTTTCAATGCACCAGGGCGCCGCCTCTGCCCGTGAATCGCCTCCCGTCGCTCCACCCTTCTCCGGCGGCTCCCGCAACACCGCCTGCGGCAGATCGCTGTCAAACACGCACCCTTCTTCCGGTTCTCTTGCCACTATTTAAAAACAAAAAAAAAAAGATTCAGTTCATACGTTTAGAAGTGCTCATAACTTAGTTTTTTTTCGCTCTTAGGTATTTGCATATAAAGGAATCGTCTGTTTAAAGCAATGCATGTAGGCGCAGTTCATATGCCGTGCATTTAAAATACACTTTCAAAACGGCATTCGGAACTGTTGCATGCGACTCATAAAACAGTGATGTAATTTAGACTGCGAGGTCTGATTTCAGATGTGTAAAGGATCCGTGTGATTTCGGGGAGCATTAAAACCAGGCAAGCCTAGCAGATAACACAGCTGAAGGCTATTGCGCTTTTAAGTTCATTTATTATTTTTGAGCTTATCTATGGGTTTGGGTTACAAATACTAACTATACAGTGCCCTTCGCTCTGTCACTACACTTAGGGCTAATGCAATTCACATCAGTTGAGAACAGATCACATAGTATAAATGACTAGGACATGGAACTGTCCTAGTCATTTATAAAGAAAGACCCCCCTGGTTATCAGCTCCGAGCGCCTCATAGCTCCTCCCCCGGGGCCACAACTACAGAATAACCATTGCGGGGGGGCTTTGACAACTGAAATAGCCCTGGGGCTGTAGTTCATTTTGTTACGATCCCGCACTTTCCACAGAGGATGTGATGAAGGCCATTACCTCCATAGCTTCACACTAGGTGTCTTTCTTCATTCCATAAAGCAGGTTGCTATGGTTGAGAGACAGTGGAACAGCTTCTCAAATACAAAGAAGATCGCTGCACCCTCCAAAGAGGTTTCGGGGAGCATGGTTTTGTGGGGGTCCTGATATGGATTCTGGAAACCAGGATCATGGCACTGAAACTGGGAGAGACTTAGAAATCCCCCCCCCCCCCCAAAGCTACTTCTAAGAATTCCATTAGTTTTAAAAATACACCATTCTCTTATCAGCTTCAGGATATGCATAAATGATGAAATGTGTCTCCCTAACAGGAATTCCTGGCGACGCCATCAATAACGACCAGGTGACACACAGGCCCAAGGAAAAGCCCAATTTAGCACCTGGAGAGTGATAACGAACTAACTTCTACAAAATCCCTACTATCTGCATTAGACGGCAGTGCCATCTTATGATAGGTCAAATCCTAGGGTAAAGGACATTTTGTGGGAGAGTAGTCTTGAACGTGGCTATCCCCAAGTTTGCAATCTGAGCTCTCTTTTACTTGTTTTCTGAGAAGGATTTATCACCGTTGAAAATCAGACCAGAAAAGCCAGAAAGATGCATCTGAAAAATATCTGAAGTACAACAGATTGTGAATGTAGCTACTCTGCTCAGGGAAGCCTGTGGTAAGACTCAAACCCCAGCAACCTTCCTGTGAGGAGCCACCATGTACCCTCATGTTGCTCTTACATTAAGCGTCTAGCACCTACCATGATAAAGTACACCCACAGGGAAAATCGCTACTGACCTTAGTTCCTTGCCTTATTTCCAGTTAGACAGAGTGGTGGCTAGTCTGCTGGAGAAGTCCCTGCTGAGGCTAAGGCCTCCACCGAGACCAAGGCCCTGCTGAGACAGAGGGCCCTGCCAAGGAGACTGTAGCCATGATGAGATGAAGACCCCGTAAAGGATACTGAGGTCCTGCCAAGGAGACTGAGGCCTCTGCTAAAGGAGACTGAGGCCATACTGAGACCGAGACCCTGCCGAGACCAAGACCCTGCCGAGACTGAGGCCCTGCTGAGACTGAAGCCCCTGCCCAGGAGACCAAGGCCATGCTGAGACTGAGGCCCTGCCCAGGAGACTGAGCCAGGGAGACCATGGCCCCCTTCAAAACTGAGGCCCTGCTGAGACTGAGGCCCCTGCCCAGGAGACCAAGGCCATGCCGAGACCGAGGCCCTGCTGAGAACGAGGCCCCTGCCAAGGAGACTGAGGTCCCGCCAAGGAGACTGTGGTCCCCACCAAGACTGAGGCCCTATTGAGACTGAGACCCTTGCCCAAGAGACCAAGGCCATGCTGAGACCGAGGCCCTGCCCAGGAGACTGCAGCCCCCACCGAGACTAAGGCCCCGCCGAGACCGAGGTCCTGCTAAGGAGACTGTGGCCCCCTCCAAGACCGAGGCCCTGCTGAGACTGAGGGGTATATATGCGGGTATATCCCGGGTATCACAGGATATATATCCGGGTATATCTCGGGCATCATGGGGTATATATATGGGTATATCCTAGGCATCACGGGGTATATATATATGGGTATATCCTGGGCATCATGCAGTAAATATATGGGTATATTCTGGGCATCACGGGGTATATATACGGTTATATCCCGGGCATCACGGGGTATATATATGGGTATATCTTGGGCATCACGGGGTATATATATACGGGTATATCCTGGGCATCACAGGGTACATATACAGGTATATCCCGGGCATTACGGGGTATATATATTGGTATATCCTGGGCATCACAGGGTATATATATATACGGGTATATCCTGGGCATCACAGGGTACATATACGGGTATATCCCGGGCATCACAGGGTATATATATATGGGTATATCCTGGGCGGGATGCCAGTGCATCAAGGGGCCCATTCACACACTATGGGCAATTCAGAGGAGCCAACGCCGCAGGGATAACATGCAGACTCCGCGCGCACACACACACACACACACACACACACACATACACAGAACACTCACAATGCCATCAATGGAAGTGTGAGGCGACATTGCTACTAAGCCACCATCCCACCCTCTAAAATGTTAAAAGACAAACTACAGAAATACAGCTGATTGCGAATGCTGATTGCAAATCAGTTGTTCTTTAAAAAAAATCTGTTAAAATTAGCTAGACGACTCGGTTTCCCCTTGTTTAATAACTTGTGTAGGAAGCAATTGAATAACCATGCTCAGAGTTTACCTTGCTAGAAAACACCTCCATACTTGGTATATACATGGTACTTTATTGGATACATAATGCATGAATTATGTATAATATGAATAAATGTATTATGTCACTGTATCATTACAGAGGCGACATCCTGGTGTCCATCATGACATCCCGGATGGTCCATCCCCCACACTCATGCCGCTTCCAAGATCTCCAACTGCTGCCACGGTGAACATTTTTCATCTCATCCCTGTCGGCACGGAGACACCGAAGCCAAACGACGCGTTTCCTGGGCGACGGCTCTGCTGCCTGCGGAAGGGGCTCATAGGGACTTGCTCCTAAAGACGGCCCACGTCCGGAGGGAATTCGGGAGACGGTTGGTATTATTACCCCCGGCGGCATTGGGGTTAAAGAACAACTGAGCCTTCTGGAATAGAAGCAGCCTGTGTGCGCAAACGACTAGAGCAATGATGCTTCTTTTTTTTTACGGCTAATGGTAACTGTCTCTGCCTTCCTCGTGCCAGGCACCTGGAAAGGTATAAAGGCTAGACTCTCTGTTTTTTTATTTTTGTTTTTTTCCAATTCTCTCCTCAAAACGCTCAAAAGTTTAAGCAGGGTCTCTTAAGTAGTGCATGTTCTACTGTAAGCCCTGAGGGCGGCCATTATCACTCACATCCATTTTCCGTTACTGTTAGCCAGGACAGGGTCGTGTTGTGCCTGGAGCCTCTCCTAGGAAGTGGAGACAGAGGGACACCCTGGAGAGGATGCCAGTCTGTCACAGGGCACACATAATGGGCAAATTAGAGACAGCGGTTGGCTTAACGGCAAGTCTTTCTGCACTAAAGGTAGAAAGTGAAGAACCTCCTGGAAATCCACCACTTGGGGAGAGCATGAGGAAGCTCTCAGGCGCTCAGACAGAGCGGGGGAGGCTGCAGTACTGCCCACAGACCTGCCCGAATAGCGTCCCCTTCGATTTATAAAGCAATAAACAGAGAGCCACGAGGTGCCAGCTCCCCGAGAGCAAAGCGCTAATCCCAGCGCGATGCTTTCTGTTTAAGACACCTGACCGTGCAAAGCTAAGTATGGACGGGACCGCAGCCGACATGAGCGAGATTCTCCGAGCCCCTGCGCCACCACGGGCCTGTTCTGGAGCTGTACCAAGCTGTATCCTTCCAGGGCCTCAGTGCCGACATCCGCCACCTCGAACCCACAAGGGATAATTTAATGCACAGTGCAGCATCTGCACTGTGATTCATACGAAGAGATTAAAACACAGACACTTAAGTATAATAGAAAGTATTTTTAGAAGAGTTTGTATTTAAATTACAAATACATTATTTCTCGGGCCAATGACTCATTTTTCTCCTGTGCATATATCTGTCTTATATCTTGTTATATTCTCTCTCTTTGGTAAATTCTAAATGTGGACAACTATATTAGGAGGCCGGCTATATTAAGAATCTCCAGAGGGAGACAACTGTTGTATCCCTAAGGATGGCACTTAACCTGAATTCCTTCTGTACATGTTCAGCTGTAATTAGGTAATGGAACAAATTGGATCTAAGCTTTGAGGATTTTCCATAGGGTGGGCTGCTAGCTTCTCTTAGGACAGAACTGGATCATGTGATCTAAAGCAAATGAGTCAGCTGACAATCCTGAAGATTGGGGCGGAGCCTGAATTAAAGGGGCCATGCTCTTTTAAAATAAGTTATCTTCTTTCTTAATTGCGATGTAAGTGCATAAATTGTCTCGGGGTCAACAGATTACTAGATAAGAAGAACTGATTGCAGAATAACCGCTTGTTTTGAAGTGCTGAATATGCCAAGATGAGTGTGTTGATGATAATAAATAGTTGCATGTGCTCAGTTGGATGATGGGGGAAGGTGGCATCTGTCCGGGTTGTGTGCTGATAATCGCGGTTTAGGATGACAGTGAAAATATTTCAGGCCAGGAAGATGCCGGGTCGCTCCCTCGCTAAGGTGCTGGCGATGCGGTGCCGTGGGGAACGTGTTTGTTGTGTTGATGATGATGCTCGTTATGTGCACGACCGACGACCTGCAGCTGTTACACCTCAGGTTCCGGAAGCTGGTGTTGGGGAGGGAGCGTATTTAAAAGGCAGGGGGAAATTAAAAAAAAAGCATCAGCAAATTCTCGCAGAGGCTTGCGGCGCACGACAAACCTGCAGGTGCGATTCAGCCCCAGAGGGGGGAAAGGAATGAAACACAGAAATGCTGAATTCACCCAAATGACAGATATGACAAGGTGCCAGCTATACATATAGGAGATAAAACACATTCCAAGTCAGTAAAGACCAGATAAGCCAGTTCACACCAGTGACCAGACAAAATTAACAAGAAGCATATTCAGAATTTTGTCCAATTTCAAGCAAGGAGAGAAAGGACAAAAATTGCTACAGGTCAAATATTGATATAGAGATGGCCACTGTTGATAGGGTAGTTTAATTACCAAATAACAGGCAATAACTGATCTTTAATGAATTGGGTTTCTGGCAAGGTGCTTCAGACCTTCATCAACAGCTGCGTGGGTTTCCTCCTGCAGTCCAAAATGATGAATTTAGACCAAATCATAGCTCAAATCTGCCCACCGAATGTGCCCTGTGGCATCCTGTACAAGGAGATTCCTGGGATTTATGGAAGGTGGACGCACAGAATCTTTGACTTGTCAACAATCCCGTCGTCTCTCGGTTTAGCTTTCAAATATGACGGCACTCAAAAGCGGTACAGTGAGGCTTGGAGGAGAACGGAACGGCCGAAGATCACGCCCGCAGCTCTCACCAGCTCGTGACTCGTTTTCCCGAGTCGCCCCAAAGATCAAAGCGAAGCCTGAATCAGCCCTTAAAACGTAATAAAATCTTAATGGTGCAGAGGAAAAACAAACACGCACAGACTCCGGCCAAATACGAAGTGCGCTGTGTGTGCGTGTGTGTGCGTGTGCCTTGTGTGGGAAGGCGTGGGAGAGAGCAGCCAGTCCTGTCTGTATTCCAGGCGAGGAAAACAGAGGAGGTACCAGATCTTCTGTCTTGCTTACAGATTCTTACAGATTCCCCCCAACTCGTTTGAATATGCATAGGAATTTAACCCCCCCCCCTGTACCACCCTTGCGAAACAAACATTTGCAGTCGGCGGGAACACTGCCAATGCGTAGAACGAGCCGTGTCTGAGGTCTGTCTTTCACATTTTTTTCCGTCTGGAACCACGACGACCAAATTCAATGAACAGCTGTAAATGTGTCGATTAAGCCCCAATTCCCACTCCAAACAAACCGTGATCCAGATGGACGGTAATGATAGGCGTGAGCCACGTGTTTTCGTGGCTTCTCCTTTCGAATTCTCAGTAAATCCATGGCTAAAAAAAGAAACACACCGAAGGCAAAAAAAAATGAAAACATGGAGGGCCAGGTCACATGACAGTGGCCAAGAATGCTGCTGAAGCCGCTTAATAGCGCCGTACTCGTCATGAGAGTGAAGAATTCGTACGCTGTTGGGTTTGTCGTTTAAAGTGAAGAGCCCACCCTCAGTTGTTCCCAAATACGTAGCACAAAATTCTAATTTGTGGAAATGGAGAACCGATGCAGATCACCTGAAGTTCTCGTCTGGCATGCCATGGTGTCCTGGACGCCCTGCAAACTTTGGTTGGCCACTGTGAGTGGGTTGGTTGGCTGGTTGTTTGTTGCCGATTCACTGCTGCCAGGATGCTCTCATCCCTGTGACAGAAGGTCTTCTCCCTTCTAGAGTTACCAATCATTAGTGACCGTGATTCAGGATATTTATTAACACCTCTGGGTACCAAGCGACTAAAATCTACCTTGGCTCAACTGCTCCTGAGCAGCCAATCCGAAATTCATTTCAGGGTTGTCATTCTACACCATTTTTCATTCCTTCTTAGACCTGTTGCTCTAAGAAAGGCGTCTCAAAAGACTCTCCGAGATCTGGAAGGGCTGAAGAGGATGGTCGAGCTTAATGGGTGGTGGGAAGATGGAGCTCAATCACAGGGTGGAAGCTGTTTGCCTGCAGATAAGAGGTCCGAGGAAAGCTGGGCCTCCCGCGAGCATCACACCCCTATTCCGTGAAAGATCGATCCCTTTAAAATTCCATCCCACCCGCCGTCGCATGGCAAGCCCAACGAACACCGCCGAAGAGGATAATATAGGTGGAAACGGTCTCAGTTGCCAGCTGGGGTAATGATCATCTCCACGGCAATGACTGTCAAACCATCTCCAGGGGCTGTGCCCTGACAAAAACACCTAACCCAGCTGTACCAGAACATTCTGTGACCAAGTGCTTGCGGGAGGGTGAGGTGTTGTGGGAAAGGGGGGCACCCCCAAGAATGGGGGGGAGCGGCACTAAAAGGATGCTACCGGGGGGGGCGGGGGATTGTAAGTGGGAGGCTGGCCCATGTCTGCCTTGGTGCTGGAAACGCTAACAAGCCCACATGAGGGGGAGGAGAGAATGTTCCGGAAGTACGGCAGACAGGCTCGCTGAGAGGGATGTGTACTGGGGTGGGGGGGGGGCATTTCGTGGGTGTCTTGCCTATTCTCTCCCCCGGGTTATCATTAGTATTCCTCTGGTGCAGCACTGTACTCTGAAAAGCCTTCTAGAAAGACCACGTAGCCAGCCACCCACGCACAGACACACGAGCGCAAACCTCATCGAGGTTCGAGTCTCCCATAGTAAATGCTAGGGTTGCGAGTGGGCAGGGCCATATTCAGCATGGCCAGATGTGGCCTTCGCAGCCCGGCCGCGGATAAAAGCTCCCCAGCGCCGCGCGTGGTTGCCAGGCCCATAGAGCTGCTGCGCACACACACACCTGCCAGCCTTTAAGTCAAAGAGAAGTTGCTGAAAATGTATTTTGAACTGGAACTGAGAGAATTGAGATTCCCAGCCTATTTTTTTTTAAAGGGCCATTACTCAGCCCTAAAAAAAACACCTGTCATATTCTGTACAGTCATTTTTTAAATGTCACAAAACACTTCAGTGGAGAGAAAAAAAATCAAGCTAATGTGAGAAGAATTAATTTGCTGGTTTCAATGCTTCTCAAATTAGGGAAATGGTGGTTCAGAGCCTATAATGGAAACTACAGGGAATAAGGCAGAGTACAGCTGGGACAGCCAACCCAACACGGGGCTCGCTCTCTCTCTCTCACACACACACACACACACACACACAAATCTAGAGTTACTGGCACTCCTTAACTAAGCCTCTCAACTACATGCAAGAACCAGAGGACGGACACACACACGCACACACACATAGCATGGGCAAATTTTTAACCCTTTCCACTTCATACAGATGGCCCTCCATATCTGCAACCAATTGCGGATCAAAAATATTCATAAAAAAAAATTCCAGAAGATTCCAAAAAAAAGCATAACTTGAATTAGCCGTCTGTTGAGCGCTACGTTGAATCCTCATGAATGAAGCGATGTGTAGTTTTGGGGTGTTGGTGACAACACAGTGTGTATATGTGTGTGTGCATGAGAGAATCAGTATATTTATATATTTCTTAGATGTTCTATGATGGTAGCGTCTGTACTGAACACGTACAGACTTTGCCATTATTCCCTAAATAAAACAGCTATTTACGTAACATTTACATACATTGTATTAGGTATTATAAGTAATCTAGAGATGATTCAAAACATATGGGAAGGTGCGTGTAGGTTACATGCAAATACTGCACCATTTTATATTAGGGAAATTAGGACCTGCATATTTTGGAATCTGTGGGAGCGTCCAGAAACCGCTGACCGGATAAAATTTACATAAACAAGCATTCCTGGCCTGTTTACGGATGTGGACCTGAGGACAAGTCCATGAAAACGGCTCGATAATTTGGACACACAATTTACTCCAAGCATTTATTCAAGCTGTGGCTCAGCAAACCCGTAAGTTCCCCCAGAGCCGTGACAACTAGCGACCACCTGTGCCCCCTTGCTCTAAACTCTATAAGGTACCTGGGCTCACTGAAGAACCGGTCCTCTGAATAAAAAAAATATATTCATAAGATGGACAGTGCTTGTCCGGTTACATCACGCAAGGTCAGGAACGGGCGCTATGTGTGGGATGCCCCTCGGAATGGCTCGCTGTTATCCTCTGAAGCTGCGGGTCACCTTCTGCTCGTTTGCTCTCCTTCAGTTCCATGACATGGATTTAATGCCCTTTTAAGGGCCAAACACTAAAATTCCTCCTACACTTGCTCAAAAAAAAAAAAAGAGCCTTGAGCATTTCTTGTACGCCTCTGTGCTTGACGATGTGTCCGCGCTAGCCGGCCCTCCAGCCAGTTACTGGGGACATCACTGAATAAACGAGCCCACTGGCCGAAATCACTTCAGCTCTGGCTGGAAGGTCCACCTTTCCAGCGGAACTCTGAAATAGTCAAATGTGGGTTCGGCGTTGCTTAGCTCAGTACACAACTTCTTTAACAGGGAAAGTGCGTTATTCTCGTTTACTAAGATCACAAATTTCCCCCAAAAATACTCATTTTTGTCTATTAACTTAATTACTGTAAATATCATATATATCAAAACGGAAATCTCTATCTTGAATAAGAGTGTCTAGCTCTGCAGTCTATCATGCCGCCCCCTTGTGTCTAATGGGGCTCATCACACCACAGAACTTCATAGTAGAGCACTGACATCAATTAAAAACCCCTTTATTAACACACAGTGCTATACAGTCTGAGAGAGATACATTTACCATTGCGGGTGGGACAGTAATACTCCCGGTGATGACAATGTTCAGTTCAAGGCTAATTATTGGCTGGATAAATGCATTTTGAACAAACCACCCAAGAAGACAGAAGTCATTTAACCCATTTACAGTTAGATATATCTCAACAGGCAGACACACACACACACACACACACCTATCCATGCACAGCGTCAGTGTTAAATGTCAACATACTTTATCAGCTGAACAGAAGATAAGGTCAATAACCATTCAAATACAGTAAAGTCACCTTGGAACACCTAAGCTCAGAGATTACCATAATATCTGATATCTGTCATGGGCCACTTTTGCATAATAACCAAAATAAAATAAAATCTGATTCAATGAACATCTACTGGTAAGAACTCCCCCCTGCCAAAAAAGGGACTAACCCAAATCAAACATTGTGCTGATCATTCATGGTGATGTGATATAATCCAACATTAGATGCCATTACAAATGCCAGTGGATGTGTTTAATAATAGCTAAGCAGTGATTGACAGGTCTCTTTTTAAAGCATTAATCAAGTGTAGCTTGTGAAGGGCGATCGAGGAGAAGTTATGCACCAACTTGCATTGTTTTATACTGCCTGTATTGTTTTGCACCGTCTTGTTTAGTCTTCTGTGCCTGAATGTGAGCATTCCAATGTACCTCTGGCACATGGCCAACGGAAAATCTTGAAAGTTATACCAGGAAATGGCACTGAGGCTAAGGAGTTAGATTCCAACCCGAAACGTTGCTAGTTTGATGCAGTAATAAACTTAAATGAAAACACAAAGATACATAAGCAGGTTTAGAAAAATCAGAACCAGTTAGTAAATTAATCATGAATCATAGAGTCTTTATTCCCCCAAAAATACGATGACATTCACCAGCCCCTAAATTGATTCAGCCACATGCTGGGCAAAATTGGGCATCTGACTAACTAAGAAAATAAAAACCGAGAGCAGAGGAAACCGTATGGGAGTCACCTTGAAAATTAACAGCTGTCACGTGACTGGCACTGCCTTTCAGGGCCTGATTATGAGAGTTTGTCGGACAGGAATCGCCATCATATTTAAATAAGAGCTTAGAGCAGTGGTTCTCAACCCAGTTCTGGACTGTCTGACAGTGAGTTGAGAGGGAGCAAAAGTGTGGACAGCCTGACAGGAAGCTGGGAGGGAGCAAAAGTGTGGACTGTCTGGGAGGGAGCTGAGAGGGAGCAAAAGTGTGGACAGCCTGACAGGAAGTTGGGAGGGAGCAAAAGTGTGGACAGCCTGACAGGAAGCTGGGAGGGAGCAAAAGTGTGGACTGTCTGGGAGGGAGCTGGGACTGGGTTGAGAAACACTAGATTAGCATCAATGAAGAGGGAACCAGAGGTGTGGGGCTATTTTCGGGTTTCCCCTCCTATTCCCCCTACCCTCTTTCTCTCTCGTGCAGTCACACACAACTCATCCATCCATCCATCGCAGAGTCACAGCAGTCAGTTAATACATATCACATATACTAATATGTGTGAGTCGGAAGGACTTGGCATCCTCCCCTCCAGAGGGAAACCGCCAAGGGGCCCCCTTGTGGTGAGAGGGGGAGCTACAGTGCCAGCACCTCTCTCTTCGGCTGCTTTGCCTGCCCCCCCTCTGAAAGATGAAAAAGAGAAGAATGTAAAGCCAGGACAGACAGGCCGGAGCCCATACTGAGCTGTGGGCCCGGCAAACACAGCAAAGACACTGCATCTTAGGGGCTGCATGACTTCACATTTAAGTCGACCTTAATGTAACGAAAGTCAAGTCGACTTCGACTAGTCGCTGATGACGTCATTGATTTTTCTTCAGTTGTTAATAAAATCACAGGAGGAGGGAATGCTTTGCAACAATCTCCATTCACTGACAACTAATAAGGTAACCTGACGGTTAAATGTAATTTAAAATCTGACATCCCAGGTGAAAAGACACCTGAAGAGAAATGGCCGCGTCCCACCGCGTCAGACACCGTAAAAAAAAGCCAAGAAGACCAATCTGGACGCCCTTCACCCTCCTGTGAACTCCTATCGCAAGACCAATCCAGACGCCCTATATCTTCCTGCGTGTTCCTCTCGGAAGACCAATCCGGACGCCCTATATCTTCCTGCGTATTCCTCTCGGAAGACCAATCCGGACGCCCTATATCTTCCTGCGTATTACTCTCCGAAGACCAATCCAGACGCCCTATATCTTCCTGCGTATTCCTCTCCGTTTTTCCCGGCTGGTGTTGCTGTTCCCTTGATAAAAGACCAGTTGCCTGCATCCTCTCTGCGACTGCGTCGTGTTCCTATCTGTCACCCATGTGATCAGCGACTAGTCGAAATCAAGCTCTAAACGTCATTGTGGTGCAGTAAAGTCGACCTGTCAACTAGTCTGTGCAGCCCCTACTGCATATCGGCAAATAAAAGCCCTTCCTCAGCATTCCCACATCCCGTCATCCAGTTCGGCACTGAAGACGCGTAAAAGGACGTCACTCGTTACATAAAACGATGGGTCTCAACCCAATTCCAGGGCTCCTCCCAGTCCAAAAAAAACTTGCCTGCCTGAGTCAGGTCAATGCAGGTCTTTATGACTAACTGACAAATAAAAACAAGGGTGTAGGTTGTGGATCATAAGAAAAATGTGGCCTGGCTGGATGATTTTTTGGATTTGGTCGGCAACCAGTGACAGAAGCCAAGGTAGACGAAGACAGAGCTAACTAACTAGAATAGAATAGTGATACCTCAATAATCCGCATTCTCACTTTGATGACCTCAACTTACTCCCCATGAGAGACAAAAACACGTTTACAGGTGAGCGTAAGCTTATGGGTCACAGCACAGGGTCAGTCAGTCTACAGCACCCCCTGGAACTGGGGTTAAAGGCTTTGCTCAAGGGTCCATGGCGACCTTCTGATCACAGGCACAGAGGCGTAGCCCGCAGAGTCACACGCCAGCCCAACTAAACGTGGGAAATAAGCCGGAACGGACCAAAAGGGCTCATTCTGAGAGTTCATACCTGCTTTTTTCTCAGGCACCGTCGGCAAGGGCTCCTCTGGGACTTCTGGAAGGGCTACGTCCTCCACCTGTGGTCACAGACACAAGCTCTTCACTCGTAACCAGGAGAGAAAGATGGCCAGCAATGCCGACTGTCCAGCCGAACCGGAGCACCTCAGACGCTACACTTGACGTACATCTACCTAAATTAGTATGTTTTGCTTATCAGACTTTTGATTTGAAAATTAAAAACCACACCACGCATGTGCAGAAAAATCCACTTTCTGGCCACAAAAATATATGGGGTTACCTTCTGGACCATTAAACTAATCTAAGAGTGTAAATAATTAATAGTGGTTAGAGACCGATTAGTGTGTGTGATGTCACTCAAAGTCAGTGTGCTCCAGCTACTGCTTGCAGTAGGCCTCTGTGCTCAAAATGAGCTGTGGCACCTCAGAGGTTACAAATAAAGCAGTGAACCAAACCCAAATGACTGCTAGCATAAGTCCTTAACCTTTACGTCAAAGGCTAGTTGCTCAATGCCTGGCGCGATCAGCCTCGAGCAAAGTGCTTAACTTGAATCTATGGTACGATATAATCAGCAGATGAACAGTGCCTGGCGTGTCATACTAGACGTCTTAGATGGTTCCCAGATGGTACAACAAGCTACCCAATTTCATCCAGCCTGTAGGGTCGTCCATTCTTCCAGGAACCCCTTGTTATTTGCCACCTAGACTAACTTCATCCCCTACCACTGACCCCAACTGCCCCCTGTAGACTTCTTGGTTTACCTGGCAATACCTGACACTCTTTATTTTTGCTTATTATACCTAGACTTAGGTTCCTACTAGATTGTCTTTTGGGTGGGTTTGTGTGGAAGAAAAGAAGTTTATGGGTATTTACCCATAATTCAACATTAGGAATCCATGCATCAGTGAGTAAAGATCTGCAGTGTTATCTATGTTGCTAAATTACACTCTGGCTATGCTGACACGGTAAGAACATGGAGCACAACAACAGTTATGGTCAGGTGAGCGATGAAGGGGCTGCTGGGAAATGAGGTAGAAACTGGAATGAGGGATGGCGGAGATGAGGGAACGGGCAGGTGAGCGCACCTGTGTGATGGCCTCCAGCTCAGCCAGCACAGCGTCCTCGTCCTCTTGCGTCAGCGAGCCTGCCAGCATGTCGTCTATTTGCTGTGTGCGGAAGGGGTTGTAAGTACCGTGGCTGTTAGTCAGGGAACGCAACGTATTTATTGGGCAATTAGGGAAAAATTGCACTATTTTGTGCTTGAAGGTCGGTGAGGCACCGCAGAAACTTTACCCTCTGATACTCAATGGCGTCTTGAGTCTCGTCCATTATCTTTTCCACCTCCTCTAAGGACAGAACCTGAAAAGACCAGAGCAGGAAGTAATAAGAACATTTCAAAAACCTAACCCAGCGTTACACAAACCCCGTCACAAAGAGTTTGTAAAATTATAGGCAGGAAATCAAACTGCACTTCATTAATAAGCAGTGGATCTGCGTCAGGGGCACACCTGCAGACTTGCAGCACGCAAGCGGCCGGAAGTGACGCGTCACAGATCCGGCAATTATGCCGCAAATAAAGAAAGAAATACGGGGCCCATACCTCGTGCATCTTCTTCAGGCAGCTGTTGCCAACCTTCAGCCCCTCGATGACTTTCATCTCAATCTGGGCAAATTCAATATCCTGAACCTTTTCAGGAAAAATTTAATAAAATAGCATAAGTGCACCGAGAGGTCTTTGGAGAAACACTAAAGTCAACGCTTTCTGAAATAAATCCTGATTGCAGCAGGGCAGATAACAGACCCTTGGGGGTGGGGGTTACTGACGCTGAAGACATGCGATAAAATTCAGTCCAGTGGCTCCAGGTGAGAGCATGTCGTGTGATGACAGCATGGTGCCACTGACTGATAAAGCTGTGAAGCTCCTTCAGAAGTTAGCGCCCTGCTAGCTGCAAACCGCTTTGATTCGGGAGAGTCCTCACCATGCGCTCCAGGTTGCTTATCTGGCTCTCTGTCTTGTCCAGCAGCTGGTCCTGGTAGCGTTTCTTCTTCAGCAAAAGCAAGGCCTTCCTGTCAAAAGCCAATAGCCAGTCAGTCACTCAAGACACACCCCTCCAGCACTACAATAGGCTAATTTTAGCAGTCACGCCTCACAATCAACCAATCAAAGGGGCGATTTGTCACAAAGTCCCAGAAAGGGCCCTGGCAACCTTATGCAGTAGTTAACACAAATCACATCACTGACATAGATTTTCGACACTGAAAGGTAACCAACTGCCTTGAGATAATGGTCTAAAAAGTAAAATAAACTAGTAAGTTAGTAACCAAATGCCGTAAACTGACTAAAACATAAGCAGCTTCAGATAGATGGGTCAGTTTTTATGATGTACTATAAAAATCAAGTGCACAATTAAGCACGAATAGTGAGGGGGCCATGTAAGTGAGAAGGGGACCGCGATGCACCGGCAAACTCACTCTTTCTTTCCATCCTTCAGCAGCTGTTTGGCAAGAAGCCTCTCTCTCTCCAGCTGCTGCGAGATCCGCCTCTGGTACTGCCTCAGTTTATCTCTCTGCTGCTTCAGTTGCTGGTTCGGAGCAGGAGGGAGGAAAGGGTCAGACATCTACCGGGACCGATTCGGAACCACGGTTCCGGAATAAAACGAACCCGGCGGACAAGCGGTGGGGTGTCATCATATTTTACT
This sequence comes from Petrocephalus sullivani, assembly GCA_026780845.1. Taxonomy (NCBI): domain Eukaryota; kingdom Metazoa; phylum Chordata; class Actinopteri; order Osteoglossiformes; family Mormyridae; genus Petrocephalus; species Petrocephalus sullivani. Next base: position 13,821,542 of record JAODKM010000043.1, read on the forward strand.
ACATTTACTACATCTACTTCCCTAGTTTACGCAGACAGACTCGTGTGACACTGTCAGTCATTTGATTAAATAGAGGATCGGGGGACTTTTAACGTATATGTTTATAAGAAAGCTCGCGATACCCATCCTAGTAAACCCTGCCCAGTCCGTTAGTAATTTACTCACCAAAACCGCTTTGTCCTGTTCCGTGACACGGGTAGCGCTTTTCTTTTTCCCAAAAATGTTTCCCATTTCCAAGTCGCATTCCCAAAAATCGCCGTCGGGACGATCCGTAAAAAAATAAAATAAATAAACAAAAAGTTAACACTTGTGTTGTTCAGACGGCCACCTCGGAGTTGGCATTTTTTCGCCGGAATTAGGGGGAAACCAGGGTCACTGCACTCCGGCAAAACTGTTTCGGTTCATCATCAAACTCCACAAAAAACCGCACCCGAGCATCCCGGAAGTACGGCGGCCGCACTGAGACAAACTTCCCCCGGGGCGCCCGTGTCAGAAAGTCGCAGCGTGCATCCGTTTCCTTATCAATAAGCCTGAAAATATACGGCTGAGAATGCTAAATTGTTCACATTGAGATCAGAAACATAAAGGGATGAGATACTGGTTTTACACCCTGTTCCATGGAACTGCGTACATCTTAATATAGTTTTAAATATGCTTACTTGTGATTCAGTATGCGTGTGAACCATCGCATTTATTATGAAACGCAACACGTTTACCATCTCTTGTCCCTCTTAATTCTACAATTTAATTCACAACTGAAGTATGCTGTCATTTAAACATGTATTTAAATGTGTATTAGGCAAATATAGTCGAGCCAAAGTACATAGTGCCTTTCCCACGTGTTAAGGTGTCGATTATGTTTAATTAATGGTCTGAGCCTTTGCAATTGCTTCAGAACACTTGACACATGCCGGTGTGGATTTTATATGAACTCACACACACACACACACACACACACACACATTTAACCTAGAAAAAAATAAAACTTCGTATATGCATTTTGTTGATTGGCCACTAGGTGTCTCCAATGTTTTGCTCATTAAAGCCGCCGGTCCACCAGCGATATTGACGCGCACAACTTGGTCCGATTTATTTTTTGCCACAAAACAATTCAGTCGGTTTTTAATGAGCAGACAACAAAAAGACACCAGAAAGCATTTTACAAGAATAAAATAGCTTTCGATTTTTCTGACATTTAATTTTCAAATTAAATCAAGCAGGCACACAGAACGTACTGCAATTTCCCCCAGTGAAATTAAGGGAAGAATGATCGGAATATAAATGAAATTAATGATTCAAAAACAAATCCACTAGATGAAGACAAAGCAGAAATCCTGTTGGCTGGAAATCACAGCAAAGGGCCACTAAAAATCTGCTGCCCAAAAGCGAAACAAATCATAAAAATCTTTTTGTCTGTAGCTAGAATAATTCTTTTTAGGACAAGAAAGAGCGCAGTAATCCACCACTAATCTGAACTGCTACAGACTGGAATTTGTCTAGGGAATTTTAATGCACACCAACAGAGATATAACCATGTGGAATTCTGGGTAGAGGGGGAGGCCACATTCAGTTTGTCCTCATCCTATGCTCACACTATACCATTACCTCTCCACCATGGAACTTTTGCTCTTATGGGTCACTATCCTCTATATTAAAAAAATTGGATGTAGAAAAAAAACATAAGGTAGTAGACATATGGAGACAAATAATCAGTCTTTGAGCTCTTAGCTAAACAAAGAACCAAGCTACGTTATGAGCGTCCACCCCCACTTTGTCTCCATGCAAAATTTAAAACTGCTGTCATGAAATGGGGAAAAAAAAAAACTCTTTCCTGTGATACTGAATCAACAAAACAACACGTCCATGTCAAAATGAGAAAATAGGCTCAGACAGACCGAAAATCAGAATAATTTGCAAGTAGATAAGGCTTAATAAACAGCTGAAGGCTGTGAAATTGCTTTGGAGACGTTTCGGCTTTACAGCGACAGATGAGTACAACGTTGGGTCCGTGTTCCCATTTCGTCTCGCTTTAGGCTCTTCCTGTTCGATACAGAAACGTGACAGAAGTCTAGGGGGCGCTTACTGCATAGTGAGAGGCGACTCCCACCTGAGGGTGACCGGTCTCCTGTTTAAATTCCATCACTAGGGGATTAACGTAGAATTACACATGGATGTTCTACGGGGCTATTATTGTTTGGATGGATTATTGGGCAGAGGCACATCAGACCATACACACACTCCAGGGTGTGTAATTTTTTTCGTTGTTTGTTCGCTTGTTTCGGAAAGGAGATGCGCCACTTCGATCCCTTAGTGGACAACTCTGGAGGGTGAGACGACAGGGCTGGCCAGGAAGTGACTGCACAAGGTGGACTGCAGTTACACACGCCCTCAGTGGTGGGGGGGAGGGGGGGAGAGGATCTATATTGGGAGGTCCGTCCCAAAGTGCCGGATCTGGCTGTCGGTCATGGACAGATAGGTAGACCTCATGCTGGGAGAGTACTGTGGAGTTTAAAGAGAAAGACCAAAAAGCCATTTTATTTCTCAAACCTAAATGCAGATGAGCATTTACAAAAAAATGTTCCATCAAAGCCAAAAGAAAAAAAAAAACACAAATGCACTTTTTTTTACAGAAACAATGATAAATTAATTATGTAACTAATGACATAACCATTGCTGCAAAACAAAACCTTGTGAACTTTTATAAATACTTCTTTATTAAATATGGAAAAATGGAAAACTTGACTGTATCCATGGCACTAGAAAAATAAAGATCCCTTATTGTGAGTTTAAAAGTGCTAAATATTCCAATAACAGTATCTGGTGTGGTCATGTGACATAACAGTCTAGTCAGAGGAAAAGTGTGAACCAGAAGGGGGCAGTGTGAGCATCACAGGCTGGCCTCTCGGGTGCAACGCACTGAAGGTGGCGGTGAGCTCCTGCCACTCCCGATAAGAGGCACGTTCTCGTAGCGAGGGTTTCCCCCGAACAACATCGACTGGTTCCTGCAGAAGAGGGGCAGGGTTTCACGGTAAGAATACTGAGATCTTCTTATGGACCTCCAACTAAGGCCATCAATCACGTTCTTGCAAACGTACAGACATCCATACATGCATACAGAGAGGCAAACATTACCACACCAAACACGAACAAGACCAAGGCTGGCCTAGGCATAATATGGAACTGAGTGGCTGCTTAGGGCCCAGTGGCCACCAGGGGGCACCCCCCCCCCCATCTGAGCAGCCTGACAAAACAGAAACGACGACAACTAATGACAGCTAGGTTAATCAAATATAGCTTAGGGCCCTGAAAATGGTCAAGTCGGTCCTGCCCAAGAGCCACTATAAATCACAGAAATTCAGTAAGTGTTACACACAAGTATAAATCGCAAAATCAGGTATCCACAAACAGGGGGGGCGCTCACATGTATTCGGCCACAGGGGCGTTGGTGGCGGCCGGCGGGGGCAGGTGCAGGTGCAGGCTGCTCTGACTCTCCCGGCTGCTGTAGCTGCAGAAACTGGGAACGTGAGCCTGGCTGGAGCTGCGGCTGCGGGCCGCCATGCGGCGAGCCCGCGGGTTGAACGGGTCCTCCTCGTCGATGTCGTCGTAGTCACGCTCTCTGCGGGGGAAGGGGGAGGAGGCGGTACGGAGTGGGAGCCAATTACGCGGGCCCTTGGGAAAAGGGGCGTGGCTTCCGTAGGGAGCGTTTCTCACCTGCTAGCGATGTGCTTAAGGACCCGCGGGATGGCACACAGCAAGACGCAGAAGGCGGTGGCGGACATCAGGGAGAACAGGCAGAGGTAGAGCAGACCCTCCACGCCGTCATAGCACAGGCCTACCAGCGCCTCCAGGTACTCCTGAGGGCCCCAGAATAGCACATGCACTCCTATGTAATGAGTCACACAAAGTGGGCGGGGCCTGCAGACCAATTCGACCAATCACAGCCCAGCAGCTGAAATTTTTGAAATGTTTGGAGCCCAAGTGACTTTTTAACCTCAGCTGTTATGAGTTTGGCTGCAATGAATAAGTACTGTGGCACAAGCTGCCTCAGGTGAAAATGAATAAAAAGGAAAACGGTAAAGGGGGGGGGGGTGACCCACTTTATGCAGACTGCGGCAGTCCAGCAAGGCGGTCAGCTGGTGCAGGCTAGACTCGGATGTGTTCAGGATCTGCTGGACCTCAAGAAGGTCCCTCTGGAGACAGAGACAGTGGGTTACCAGCGGTAGTGTTTTCCCGAGTTCCCTCTGGAGAGGCAAACATGACCCGAGCATTGCCGCACTATACATTTTCTACCTTACATGACAGTAAGATGGATTGAAACCTCCTATAGCAAAGCACCCCTCTCCCATCTTTTCGAGTGTCCCGTGACTCACCTGCGCGGTGGGGAAGTGTAGCACAGAACTCTGCAGCAAACTCTGGGTTTGGGTCTGCATGACGGTTAGGGACCTCTGGAAGATGGTCAGCAACTACACAGCCAATGGGGAGACACATGTTCACACACTGCGACACGTCAGGTGAACCGGATCCCAGCCATTTTCCCTCATCACCAGCAGGTGGCGACGTTTCTCTTACATAAAATTTCAAGGATATTCAGTCTGTGTGAAAGGAATTACTGTATACAGGTTCAAGTACAAATGATATTTCCCCCTAAAAACTTGGAACCCTAACTACAGCAGGGGCATCTCAGGGTTAATTAAAGAACTACTTTTGTGGTCTAGAACCAAAATGTAACATAATAGCAACGTGGACGGTAAATAAGTTTATGATGAAGATGGAACCTCACAGGGTTACATCTACAGCAGGGTTCCCCAACTCCGGTCCTGGAGGGCCAGTCTGCGACAGGGAAATCTGCAAACTGTGTCACGGACTAGCCCTCCAGGACCGGAGTTGGGGAACCCTGATCTACAGTGTCGGTTCTCCCTCTCCCTGTGATGGAGTGGCAGTCCCAGGGAGCCAATCAGGATGAAGATGAGTGGGTGACGGGGGGGGGAGGCGGGAGGTATACCTTTTGAAAGGGGTTGAGAAGGCTTGGACTGCAGTACAGGTAGTAGTGAGTGATTTCTGCAGGAAGAAAGGAAGAAAAGTACGCTTCAGAATCATAGGAAAGGCCTCGCAGAGTGAGCAGCCACGCCCCGACAAGCACAGAGAGGGACAGGGGCCGAAATCAGAGCTCTCTGGCCATCCTACGGGAATACGCCCCCCCGCTGCCCCTCAGAGCTAGCACTCACCGGCTGGGACGAAGTCCTCGGTCTGGTTGACGATGAAGTTGTCAGGCGAAACACAGAAGTCGCTCGTTCCCTATCGCCAGCAAGGGAAGAGACCAGACTAATATTAAAGTGGATTTCCCATGTTAGGTGTTTCTAGGTGCTTAAAAGCACTAATTTGTGGATCTTAAATACACAATAAAACTATAAAATGTCACGACCAAAACCGTTAGGGAGGCTGCACTTCTAAATCCAACTATCCAGCTATTTCCAGCTATCCAAGGCTTAAATTTTGTTTCAGTTCCAGATCCAAGCTCAAGGTCCTAAACCTGTAACCTATAGCTGACTTGCCAGCTGCCTGTGTAGAGAAGTGCACAAGCCCCCCCCTCCTGTCCAGTTTGCCTGCTTTTTCAGCATGACAACCAGCTATAGGCATGACAGGAGCTCACCCCCTACACCCACAATGCCTTTAAGTGGGAGATATATCCTATATATACACAGCATCATTCTAAAGCTGTCATTCTCTACTAGCAAAGGATGTTGCTAATTTAACTCGTTACCCAAGCTACCGATTCTATTCTTCACAGCCTCAGACAGAGAGGGAGGAAGAGCGATAATAAGAGAGGCCTTCAGTACTTTCATGAAGCAGGAATCAGGGTTATTATCCATAACAAAAACTAAAACAATAGAACATTTTTGTTAAACTGGAAAAAAAAACAAGGCACGTTTCTTTCTTAAAGTACTATTTAGCTAAAGTGATGATTTGTTTATCTTTGATTGCCATTAATAATACCCGGAACATGTTTTACATCTTGAGGACATTGGTGCATAATGTGCACTGTGTATTCATGCGGGTTTGTCTAAAGATCAGATACATAAAAGCGCTCCAACATTTAGTCTTTTCCTAGTAATAAAATAACTAAAACTTAAATTGAAATGAAAACATATAAAATAGTTCTCATGATAACTGAGATCTCATGTGACTCCACTAATGACACACTGCGGTTGCAATACAGGCAGTCATAATATTAAAAATAACATTTCATGTTCATGGCCAATCTTGACTTCTGTAAAATACATCCTTAAAATGAAAATGAATAAACTAGTAAAACCTCTAAAACTAAACAGGATTTCAAATTGAAATCAAAAGTATAACACTGGGATTTGTAGTCTTGTGGGATGTGTAGTCTTGCAGCTATGAAGTTTCAAAGCCGGCCATTGGCTGCTGAAAGTGTGCATTGGGAGACTCACCACAGCGACGGCCGTGTCTGCTCCGAGAGAGGCCCAGCTCACCACCAGCGTCAGCACTCCAAACACCATCAGCCTGGGGGCAGACCGAATTTACTGCGTCACGGCACACCTCCCTCACCAAAGTACCCAGCCTACCTGTCTAAGTAACATACAATTTTAACGAAGGCAGCGTTTATAATCCCAGTCCTTGAGGACCCCCAGTCCACATTTTTGCTCCCTCCCAGAATACATATAACTTAGCGCATATAATTTAGCGCTCTTGATTAGCTGGTAGCCAGGAGGGAGCAAAAATGTGGACTGTCTGGGGGTCCCCAAGGACTGGGTTGAGAAACACAAAGCTAAGGTGATGAGCAGGCTAACCAGCTCTCACCTCGACATTTTAATCAATTGTGTACCTTATGAGTCTAAACCAGTTTCCCAACCCAGTCTTTGGGGAACACCGGACAGTCCACGATTTTGTCCATCCTAGCTCCCAGCCAATCAGGAACACCGAATACCTGGTTCAGGTGTGCTGGGAGCTGAGAGGAAGCAAAAACGTGGCATCTATGACTGTGATTTAAGCTGCCAACATCCGATCCGATATCGCTATGCTTATAATATAGAAGCCAATTAATCATCATATACATGCAATGAATGATCACATTTGTAGCGGGTCTCCGTCATTGGTGACAGACGATCCTATTAACCCAGCACTGAGTTTGCTGTAGGACAAATAAGGACACTGCAGTGGGAAGGAAGGGGGGGGGGACAAAGATGGAAGTGAGCTGTGGAGCCGAGTAGAGGTCTGTCCCCTTTCAGAGCTCCTTCTCCAGCTGTGCCCCCCCCCCCCACAGCTCTGCTCCATTTCCTCTCTCTCCCTCTTGGGATGCATTTTACGACAGCCTGCTCCAGTCGCTTCACCGCTGGCAGATGGTGGCATCAGCACCAGCAGAGAGTAGCTCAGCTCCAGCTGGCCATCCTGGTGGCAATTTGCTGGCATTGCAAGTGACGCGAAATGTTTGCGGAGAATGGCTAATCGCACGTATGGGTGGCATTGGTGGCGATGGCCCCCTGATGGGCACTTACTGGCTGCCACATCACTCTCTACCCTGACCCATTCCAGAGGCGAACTTAAAAGCATCAGGAGACTGAAAAAACCCAAGCCTCTTAATATTTTGCTAGCAGTGCGTACGCACAGACACTTCTGAGGGGGATCAATCGGGATCATTATGGGTATCATTAAGGTTGGAGCCGAATAGCAAGATGGGGGCTCCTGGGAAATGCCTGCTACCAGGTCTCAAGTGTCTCTTAATTACACATCCATGTGTGGGAAGGGGCTTGTAGGTGTCGCCTTGACAACCGCTCCATTAAAAAAAAAAAAAAAAATTTACACTCGCAATGGGATGCCAGCTGTGTGGCTGTAAAAAGTCCATCTTCGTTAATCCACTTCCAGCCAACATCCTGCTGTAAAAACAGTCTGGCATGGAAAGTTTGAATAAATATATATATCTTTTGAGGTGCTGAGTGACCATGTGACACCACTCGGCTGACCCTAGCAGTACGTGGAAGTTTTACGTACACAAATATGTTCTGACGGCCGAACGAAAAATGAACAGTTCAGAGAGATGACCAATCAGACTGCAGAGGAGGCGGGAGTGAGAAATCTGATTGGTCTGACATCTGACTAGATTTTATTGGTTCACTCAATGAACCAATCATTCTCCCCTCAGAACATGTTTGTGTGAGTTAAACTCTCATGAGCACCATGGCATTTGAACCGGCGACCTTCCGCTTGCAGACTCAGCATCCTGCCCCAGTAGGTCACACACTGAAATGGTTTTGGAATGTGCTTTGAAAGGTCGGATACGAGATCAGAGGTGACGACAATTATGGCAAAGAGGAACAAAAGGAGAGAAGATGGATCTGACGTGTCATTCTGAGCAACTCACGTGGTGAGGAGCCAGCGAGACTGCCTGGCCAGGCCCAGAAAGACCGCTAGACAGATGACCAGGTAGACAATGAGCAGCAACAAATAAGCCAGCCACCTAGGGGAGGGAGGACAAACGGCGATGTCACATACACTTACCACTATCCGCCATTATGCTTACTATGCCCTGCGATGAACTGACATCCAGTCCAAGGTGACTCCTAGACAGATACCAGGCTAGGGCGTGTGCCTTGTTGAGGACCATCTCGTTTTGCAGGGTCATGCCCTTTCCTAGCCCCAGCTGGGTCACCACGGTTAATAATTAAGAGAGACAAATCAATCCTGTTAAATATTTCATGGCTTGCACCCCAGCTAGACAGGACATCCTCTTTCTGGGCACTGGAGGGCTGAGTGCGGGGAATGTTTTACACCAGTCTGATACGGAGAATACAGCTGAATCATGGCCTGTCTTTAACAGGCAGGCTAAGGTTTAAGGCGGTCAGATCAGAAGATTTGGAATACTCACCAGTCTGACGGTAGATTATTAATGACAAACTTTCCAACCAATGCGAATGCGTATAACACTTGCAACTGACTTTGAGTTTTGTTTCAAGGCCATTCACTGGTAGAAATTCACCTGTGACTCTCCCAGTATGAGGTGTGTTCAGCGATCGTGGACAGGTCCAGCTTGGCCTGGCCCAAGTCCGGGAGCCCTCTCAGCTGCACGACGACGTTGTCTGCCGTCTGCTGCATGAAGTGCAGGGTCCGCACGTAGTCCTCGCGCACGGCGAAGATCTCGTCCAGCCGGCCCAGGTGTTGCTTCATTCCACCCTCCATCATACCGATTGTGCCCATCACCTGTGTGGAGAGGGGGCGTGGTCAGTGTGGTGGAGGGGCGGGGCTTCTCACCAAGGAAGGGAAGGGCTGTGTGTGAGTAGAGCCTAGAGACAGACCACCAAATTTCCTGAGACCCGGTACAGACCCGATCTCCGCACAGAATGGGAACGGACCCAACTCATTTCATGCAAGACATTCCCATTACTCTACTCAACTCAAACAGCAACAGTACTGTTGAATGTACATCTTTCTCTTACTGGATCTCTTGTGGTGCTGCTTTCAGAAACTTCTGCTCTCTTATTCTCCATCCAAGCGATTTTAATCCACCAGAAATCAAGATTTCACATCACTGAACACTGCTGGTAGACTAACCAGCAGTCAAATACTGACATATGTGGTATAAGTTTCATGCAAGCCTTCACTGCGGAAATGTGGTCTCTAGACGAGCAATCAAGCACCTGACAACACAGTGGTCATGCATAAAAAAGGGGGACAATTCTCGCCTCTGGGCCTGGTGTGAGTGTTGTAAGCAAGGGTGTCAGTACAAATGAGGGCATGCGAGTGGACAGATAGTCTCATATGTCTTTGGGGATATTTATGGATGTGATTCGAGTGAGGAGGCATGGCGAAGTACACTATAGTTCTATTTCCTGGACCGCTTTGAAATGCATGACCTCCTAATGGCAGCTGATACGATGGGAATATAAAAACAAAGAGCCTGCAGCTAGCAGCTGTCGTTGTGTGAAGGCTACCTCATCTCTCTAGAATCTGAAGTTAGCTAGATGTCTTCTTAAATTCCATCTCCAGCTGTTGCCGGATTTGTGTGGGTGGGGAGTTTGTCGCACTTCTGGAATACTCTTCCCAGCACTCCGTCATCTCGCATATCACCCATGACATCACAGGACGCCGCCAGCCCACCGTGGTGATGGCAACAGCGCTCTCCTGGGGAGTAATGCTATGCTCAGCACCTGCCTACAGCCTGGGCCGTCACTAAAGCCTATTGTTCCATGAAATTCGTAAATATATAGGACCGAGCGTGGAGCTGAAAGATACGGAGGCTGGAGTATGTGGCACGTTCTTTTATTCTTTAGTAACTCTGCATTCTTATTTCAAAGGAAGTAATTACAATTCTGCAGCCTTGTTGGTGGTGGTGGGGGGGGGGTGTTAGATGAGAGGAATGTAGAGGAAGAGAGCAGGAAAACGTCGGGGGTGATAATTGGCGTCGGACGCGCGTCCCGCGGATGCCGAGTCGTGTTTACAGTAACGAGCAAAAGCCACGCGGCGTGCAAAGATCGCGGCAGATCAAAGGCTTAAGCGGATGCCGCGGCCTATTCATGTACCTGACGAAAACAACAACAGACACTCCTGACATCACAGAATTCAAACTGAAGCTGCGGAACAGAGCCGACGAGCTACTCGGGGTAAACTGTTCCCTTTTAACTCGATCCGTCACAAACACCCTGGGAGTCGCTCAGGAGAATATCAGTGGATATTATTCACCCCCCTCCCCCGCCCGCCCCCCCGCACCCCCCCCCTCCCCCCCCTCCCCCCCCCCCCCACCCCCCCCTTCCCCCCCCCCCGTATTCCGCCCGCACCCCCCCGCGCTTGGCGCC